>CM059812.1:12173118-12403118 GCA_030435695.1 Brachymystax lenok tsinlingensis
TAATGACAAGCATCATGCTGTGTTACGGGTTTGACAAAAACACTGCGCATGTCCAATGAAGGCAAACAAACGGAGGGTGTAAAAATCGGACATTAGTTGTTAATACTAATTTAAGTCCAGATGTTACGGTAATGACAAGCGGACTAAACATCTGCACACATATGAGGCTCTATGGAGATCTGTCACGGAGGAATCAGAAACTGTATCCCTGTCTACTTCTGTGTCAGGCAGCTGCAGATTGAAGCTCTGTGCAAAGTTAGAGGGGAGAGGGAGCTAGGGGCTGTGTAAGCCCTCTAGAGTTGATGGAGAACACACACACACTCACACAGAACACACACACACACACACACACTCACACAGAACACACACTCACTCACACTCACACAGAACACACACACACACACACTCACACACACTCACACAGAACACACACACATTCACACAGAACACACACACACTCACTCACACAGAACACACACACACTCACACAGAACACACACACACACAGAGAGAACACACACACACTCACACACTCACACAGAACACACACACACACTCACACAGAACACACACACACACACAGAACACACACACACACACTCACACAGAACACACACACACACACACCCACACAGAACACACACACACACACACACACACACTCACACAGAACACACACACACACACACACAGCACTGCTGGTATTCATTATTCAGACTGTGAATGTTCATCCACTTTTACTCCATATCTCTCCCTAACTATGAAGTCTCCCTCCCTCCCTCCCTCCCTCCCTCCCTCCCTCCCTCCCTCCCTCCCTCCCTGCACAGCAGTGCTGAAATCCTAAAAGACCCTCATGATGAAAGAGGGTCCTTCTGTAGTTTTCACTCCCACCCACACTGAAGAGACAGATATGAGCCCTGAAACCCCTATAATGAAAGCCATGAATGATGCTCTCCAGATTAGAGGGGAGAGCATCATTTAATTATATTGTCTATTTTTGGCTACAGAAACATACATTTAGGTTTTGAGAGTTCTAAAGCCAGAGAGCCTGTCCATAAAACACTGATAATGTCGTGCCATGTTCATGGTGGTAGTGAACTAATAGTGACGGAGTACTCATCATAGGCTGTCCCACTGGAGGGGTACTACACTTCAACACCTCTATGGCACACTTAAAGATCCATATTAACCAATCATACACAATAAAACAGTAGGTTATTCGAGGCACATTGTCACAAGCCCCAGCCATCCAGTCAACAACACGTGCAGTTCAAGGGCTTGTTCTCCTCTATGACATCATAGCATCACAGCACACGAATAGAAACACCCCAATTCAGCACGGTCTCCTACGGAATAACATACAACCCACGCCAGCCCTTCCCATCCCCACTCTGCAACCCAAACCTCTCCTCTCCCTAAGTGCTGACAGCAGTATAACTCAGCCAATGGCTCTTGGTCCTAAGGGATCCGGGGATAGAAAGTATTCACTTCCTCTGTACACACATAAACATATATTGATTAACTAGACAAGACCCTAGCATTCCATTATCTCAATATACTGTAGACAGTCATTAAATAAGTAATTGCTTGTAAAACATTTATAATAAAGAAATAGATGTATGTCTGACTGACTAGTGGCCTGGGCAGAACTATCTGTTGACCTTCTTCTCTTGAAGGGCGATTTAGGGAATGGCTGAGTGGTGGTGTTTTGATGCTAAAATATTTACAGGCATCTGCAGCAAAGCGAATCACAGTCATGCCATTGGATAGGGTGGAGGTGTGTGTGTGTGTGTGTGTGTGTGTGTGTGTGTGTGTGTGTGTGTGTGTGTGTGTGTGTGTGTGTGTGTGTGTGTGTGTGTGTGTGTGTGTGTGTGTGTGTGTGTGTGTGTGTGTGTGTGTGTGTGTGTGTGTGTGTGTGTGTTCTATACTATGGCAAGCCCCTATAATTAGTGAGCAGCGGAACAATCAATAAAGCAGGATCTGGTATTAAATAAAGGTAGCTTAAAGAGGGTTTGGTCTGTCTGCAGGTGGTGCAGTCAGGGAGGGGTGATATATCACTGTCTGCCTGCCTGTCTGCCTGCCTGCAGTGTCTGTGTGTCTGTCTGTGTATAGGGTAGGGCAGGGTGGATAGCCAGGATAACAGGCTGGCTGGAGCAAGCAATGCCAGCTCAGTGACTCTGCAGGGTATGAGAGTGACAGGCAGAATGATAGACAATGATAAGAGATTTGAAATCATCATCTCTCACTACTGAATGTATTTTAACCATCGCTCTCTCACTAAATAGTCATCATCTTGACCGGCTGAAAACCTTGAATTAAAGGGCATTATTGGAATACTTTCAATTTAGAGAATGAAGGATTTGCCAAGTCTTCCACACCTTTGCAGAGGTGCAGTTTACAAGGCACTGAGTGTGTGGGTGGTAGTCAGGAGATGAAGAGCTGACACAGGACCTCATACCCACACACCAAGCCAGTTTACCAGACAGATAGAGAGATTCCTAACTGATCCCTGAAACTGTTGTTCCAACCAGGCTTTGAGAGCCAAGATGGATGTCAACTTCACTGTTAAATGTGAAATATGCCCTGGCTCTCACTGTACCTGTCTCCTCTACCTCATTAAATCCCCCATAGTGCTTCATTTTGACACACGGCGTGTCCATCATCGCTAGGGGATATGCAAATAACATGGTAATCGTTCTGACTTAGCATTTTGACAAGATCGGAGTAGAGTAGGCGAATTTCATTAATTTACATATACAGTTAACCTCTAATAGAATGAGAGTTGCAAACTGTGAAATTAGTCCATAGCCACAGTCTCTCGCTCCACTTATTATCATTGTTCGTAATGTTACATTTAGATGCTACAAACATGTTAGCTATATTATTTCGTTTTTTTATTCTCTCTCGCCGTGAAATGTTTCTCAGCTGAATCTGTAATACGCTATTTGAGGCTTCTTTCCTCTTTGCTTTGCTTTGAGTGTCAAATTGAGAAAAGGTTGAAGTGTGAAATTATAATTGGTTTGAATATGCGAAGATACTGAATGAATGTGGAATTAGATTGGATGAGTAAAAAGAAGAGAAGACGAAAGGAGAAAAGATCTCAGAACAAATGGTACCCTATTCCCTATGTAGTGCACTACTTTACCCTATTCCCTATGTAGTGCACTACTTTACCCTATTCCTTATGTAGTGCACTACGTTACCCTGTTCCCTATGTAGTGCACTACTTTACCCTATTCTCTATGTAGTGCACTACTTTACCTTATTCCCTATGTAGTGCACTACTTTACCCTATTCCCTATGTAGTGCACTATGTTACCCTATTCCCTATGTAGTGCACTACTTTACCCTATTCCCTATGTAGTTCACTACTTTTGAGTGCACTACTTAGGGAATAGGGTTCCATTCGGGACAAACACCAGATATATTTCTGTATAACTGGGCGTTTCAGAGGCGTGATTTTCCCATTTCTCCATCCAAAGCGTAGGGGATTTCGGTTTTCAAAAATACAAAAAAGCCTGTTCTGTCTCATTCTGTCTGTGGCATTGTATTACTGTTACTGTAATGTACTGCTCACAGCTCAGAAGAAAGAAAGGGATTTTCCAGAGCTGTATTTTGAGCCATTCATACTTAAGGCTGAAATTATACTGTGATGCAATGTGTTTGAAAGCCCACTGTCTGTGTGAGAGCGTATGTGCATTCTCAACAGATATGTGGTCGCAGGTGGAGGTAGGGGGACATGACAGCTCGGACGGACAAAGGTGAGTGTGTGTTTGTGTTTGTGTATGTGTGTATGTGTGACATAAAGGACCGCTGGTGTGACAGTCACACTGTTTACATAGGATGGCTGGTCACTAGGGACAACCCCTCCTCTCCTTCAACCTCCCCTCCTCCCCCTCTCCTTCAACCTCCTTCAACCTCCCTCCTCCCCTCTCCTTCAACCTCTCCTCCTCCCCTCTCCTTCAACCTCTCCTCCTCCCCTCTCCTTCAACCTCTCCTCCCCTCTCCTTCAACCTCTCCTCCTCCCCTCTCCTTCAACCTCCCCTCCTCCCCTCCTCTCCTTCAACCTCCCCTCCTCCCCCCACTCCTTCAACCTCCCCTCCTCCCCCCTCTCCTTCAACCTCTCCTCCTCCCCTCTCCTTCAACCTCTCCTCCTCCCCTCTCCTTCAACCTCTCCTCCCCCTCTCCTTCAACCTCCCTCCTCCCCCTCTCCTTCAACCTCCCCTCCTCCCCCTCTCCTTCAACCTCTCCTCCTCCCCTCTCATTCAACCTCTCCTCCTCCCCGCTCCTTCAACCTCCCCTCCTCCCCCCATCTCCTTCAACCTCCCCTCCTCCCTCATCTCCTTCACCCTCTCCTCCTCCCCCTCATTCAACCTCTCCTCCTCCCCCCGCTCCTTCAACCTCCCCTCCTCCCCCCATCTCCTTCAACCTCCCTCCTCCCCTCATCTCCTTCAACCTCCCTCCTCCCCCTCTCCTTCAACCTCCCTCCTCCCCCTCTCCTTCAACCTCTCCTCCTCCCCCTCTCCTTCAACCTCCCTCCTCCCCCTCTCCTTCAACCTCTCCTCCTCCCCTTGTCCTTCAACGTCCCCCTCCTCCCCCCTCTCCTTCAACCTGTGTGTGTGTGTGTGTGTGTGTGTGTGTGTGTGTGTGTGTGTGTGTGTGTGTGTTTGTGACAGCCATGGAGGACTGATTCAATTTTTGTCCATGGACCAGCCAGGCTTGACATCCAGAGACCCTCCACCCATCACTCAGCGACCCCATCGAAAGTGTCACTTCGCTGGGTTGGGATCTACAGCAACCTGCCCCCTATGAAAGTTTCCTGGTTGACGTGGATTGTGGATCCCCAGATCCACCGCCTGATTAGGTTGACCCCATCAGGTTGACACAAAGCTGGGTAGGGCAAGGGCTTAAGCCCTATAGTCCTGGGGGACAGTGGGGTGGAAAGCCACCTGAGTGGTGTCAGTGTCTGTAGCCCCTTTTACACTGAACTAGGTTTCTCCCGGGAATAACATGGGATTCTAAACCCTAGCTGGTGAAAGAAGAGTTTCTGATAGAAGCAGAGTTTCTGGTAAATGCAGAGTGTCTAGTAAAAGCAGAGTGTCTGGTAAAAGCAGAGTGTCTGGATAAAGCAGTGTCTGGTAAAAGCAGAGTGTCTGGTAAAAGCAGAGTGTCTGGTAAAAGCAGAGTGTCTGGTAAAAGCAGAGTTTCTGGTAAAAGCAGAGTTTCTGGTAAAAGCAGAGTTTCTGGTAAAAGCAGAGTTTCTGGTAAAAGCAGTGTCTGGTAAAAGCAGAGATTCTGGTAAAAGCAGTGTCTGGTAAAAGCAGAGTGTCTGGTAAAAGCAGAGATTCTGGTAAAAGCAGAGTGTCTGGTAAAAGCAGAGTGTCTGGTAAAAGCAGAGTGTCTGGTAAAAGCAGAGTGTCTGGTAAAAGCAGAGTGTCTGGTAAAAGCAGAGTGTCTGGTAAAAGCAGAGTGTCTGGTAAAAGCAGAGTGTCTGGTAAAAGCAGAGTGTCTGGTAAAAGCAGAGTGTCTGGTAAAAGCAGAGTGTCTGGTAAAAGCAGAGTGTCTGGTAAAAGCAGAGATTCTGGTAAAAGCAGTGTCTGGTAAAAGCAGAGTGTCTGGTAAAAGCAGAGATTCTGGTAAAAGCAGAGTGTCTGGTAAAAGCAGAGTGTCTGGTAAAAGCAGAGTGTCTGGTAAAAGCAGAGTGTCTGGTAAAAGCAGAGTGTCTGGTAAAAGCAGAGTGTCTGGTAAAAGCAGAGTGTCTGGTAAAAGCAGAGTGTCTGGTAAAAGCAGAGTGTCTGGTAAAAGCAGAGTGTCTGGTAAAAGCAGAGTGTCTGGTAAAAGCAGAGTGTCTGGTAAAAGCAGAGTGTCTGGTAAAAGCAGAGTGTCTGGTAAAAGCAGAGTGTCTGGTAAAAGCAGAGTGTCTGGTAAAAGCAGAGATTCTGGTAAAAGCAGTGTCTGGTAAAAGCAGAGTGTCTGGTAAAAGCAGAGATTCTGGTAAAAGCAGAGTGTCTGGTAAAAGCAGAGTGTCTGGTAAAAGCAGAGTGTCTGGTAAAAGCAGAGTGTCTGGTAAAAGCAGAGTGTCTGGTAAAAGCAGAGTGTCTGGTAAAAGCAGAGTGTCTGGTAAAAGCAGAGTGTCTGGTAAAAGCAGAGTGTCTGGTAAAAGCAGAGATTCTGGTAAAAGCAGAGTGTCTGGTAAAAGCAGAGTGTCTGGTAAAAGCAGAGTGTCTGGTAAAAGCAGAGTGTCTGGTAAAAGCAGAATGTCTGGTAAAAGCAGAGTGTCTGGTAAAAGCAGTGTCTGGTAAAAGCAGAGTGTCTGGTAAAAGCAGAGTGTCTGGTAAAAGCAGTGTCTGGTAAAAGCAGAGTGTCTGGTAAAAGCAGAGTGTCTGGTAAAAGCAGAGTGTCTGGTGAAAACCTGACTGATTATCAGTCTACCCACATACTGTAGGAACATCACAGAACCACCTACACTGGGTCAGATGTTATTACAAAGAATTAGTACTTGACGTGCGATGCGTCATTGCAACATGAAAAAGATACCGATTTGAAAAAACCTAATTAACCTACACAAAAATCATAAAAATAATTCTCACAGATATTTTTTTTTTGTAATTCAGTGATAATGCTTTAATACTCACAGTATTTATTTATCATTGACTCAATGTTTTCCATAGAGAAAAGCTCTAAGTAGCAATGTTGTGACGTTTATTCCACTCTCCCTCTTATCTCGCCCTCACAGCAGCTGTCAATCAAGCAAGGAGGAGGGCCAATAAACCATTATCTTTAGACACTGTCACTAGAGCATACAAAGGCCCAATTTAAAATGAGCTATCGAAAGAGGCAGAGTGTGTTAATGTGTGTGTGTGTTTGTGAGAGCTAACTAAAGAGACTGTGAATGTGGGACAAAAGCCTCCATACACTCCAGGATGTCATTTCAACAAAGCAGCTCTCTGTAATAACAATGTTATTAAATTGAACAGGAACAAGGTTTTGTTAAAACCCAAGGGAGCCTGGACTTTTTGCACATTTTAGCAAGTCACTGTCTGTCCAAACATGACACGATAGTGGAGCAAAATGGCTAACACGGACACAGACTGAATTCAGGAATAAAATACTTGGATAAGGAAACACAAGAAACAAACTGAGAAACTTAAAATGTAAGTGGTTTGGAATGAAAAAGTCACAATACTGGTGCTGTGATCCTTCTGTAAACTGTGTTTTGTCGTGGTTCTGTGATGTCGTGCGGTGCACTGATGTAGTGAGAGGCCTTATTCATTTTAGATGCATTATTCAGACTAATAAAGAGACAGGGGAGATAAAAATTGTGTTCTGAAGAACCCGTGGCAGTGAGGACAGGGATCGGGCTGCCTGGTTGGATCTCAGTGTGCGGGAGGGAACAAAGAGACAGAACTACAGAGAGAGAAGGAGAGAGAGGAATTATAATTCTGCAAAAACTTAAGTTGACAAACTAAGGCTGGTAAGGAACAATTTAACCCACTATATCAGACTTTGTCCTTCACAGTACAGCCCAAACCCAAGATCACCAACCATGAAGTCTATTTAGGTCCTCATGCTTCATCATAATTAATTTAAACCAGGTACTACTATCCTCACATGCCCCCGTCATTGTCTTTTATACTGCGTGCCCAGCTCCAGCTCCAGCTCCATCTTGGGTTGGGCTGGTACTGAATAATGTAGGCTCCCCACATTTTCTCCTGAACAGAGCAGAGAGACCACTGGTCCCAGAACTCTCCCTGACAGCCATTATCATGCTACACTGGGCAAAAGGCTCTGAACAACCCCCTACACACACACACACACACACACACACACACAGGATAAGAGCAGCCCTGGCTGATGATGGTGTGAGGGGAGAGTAAGAGGAGAGAGGAGAGGAGAGGAGGGGAGAGGGGAGAGGAAATGTGAGGTGAGGACAGAGAAGGGGAGAGGAAGGGAGAAAGAGGAGAGGAGGGGAGAGTGGAGAGAGAGGAGAGGAGAGGAGGGGAGAAGACAGGGAGAGGGAGGAGGGAGAGGAAAGGGAGAGGAGAGAGAGGAGGGGAGAGAGGAGGAGGAGAGAAGGAGGGAAGGAAGAGGGAGGAGGAGAGAGGAGTGAGTGAAAGAGGAGGAGAGAGATGAGGGGAGAGTGGAGGAAGAGTGGAGGAGAGGAGAGGAAGAGAGAGAAAGAGAGGAGAGAGGGAGAGGGGGAGAGAGGAGAGAGGGAGAAGGAGAGAGGAAGAGGAGAGAGGAGAGGGGAGGGAAGAGGAGAGGAGAGGAAGGAGAGAGATTAATGAAAAGGAGGAAGGAGCGAGGGAGGAGATAAAGAGGAGAGGGGATAGGAGGCGAGAGGAGAGGAGGGGAGGGGAAAGGTGGAGAGAAGGGGAGAGGAGAGGAAAGGAGAGAGGAGAGGAGAGAAGAGGAGAGGAAAATAGAGAGGAAAGGTGATGAGGAGACAGGGAGAGGAGAGTGGAGAGGAAAGGGGAGAGGGGAGAGGAGAGGAGAGCAAAGAAGAGGGGAGAGATGACAGGAGGGGAGAATAGAGGAGAGGAGAGAGGAGAAGAGAAGATAGGAGAGGGGATTGGAGGGAGAAGAGGAGAGGAGAGAGAAGATGCAGAGGAGATGAAAGGAGGGGAGAGGAGAGGAGATGGGAGGGGAGGAGGGAAGGGAAGGGGACAGGAAAGGAGAGGAGAGGAGAGGAGAGCAAAGAAGAGGGGAGAGATGACAGGAGGGGAGAATAGAGGAGAGGAGAGAGGAGAGGAGAAGCAGAGGAGATGAAAGGAGGGGAGAGGAGATGGAAGGGGGAGGAGGGGAAGGGGGGACAGGAAAGAAAGGGGAGAGAGGAGAGGAGAGAGGAGAAGGAGAGGAGAGAGAGGGAGAGCAAAGAAAGAGGGAGAGATGACAGAGGGGAGAATAGAGAGGAGAGAGGGAGAGAGGGGGAGGAGAGGAGAGGAGGGGAGAGAGGAGGAGAGAGAGGGGAGGGAGGAGGAGAGGAGAGGAGAGGAGAGGAGAGGGAGAGAGGAGAGGAGGAGGGGAGGGGGGAGGGGAGGGGGGAGAGGGAGGGGGGAGGGGAGGGAGGAGGGGAGAGAGAGAGAGAGAGAGGGAGAGAGAGAGGAGAGGAGGGGGCAAAGGGAGAGGGGGAGAGAGGAGAGAGGAGGAGGGAGGGAGGGGAGAGGAGGAGAGAGGAGAGAGAGGAGGAGGGAGAGAGGGAGAGGGAGAGTGGAGAGAGGAGAGGAAGGGGAGAGAGGAGAAGGGGAAGGGAGAGGGAAAGGAGTAGGGAGAGTAGAGGAGGGAGAGGAAAGGAGAGGGGATAGGGGAGGGCGGAGAGGGATTGGAGAGAGAAGCGGAGAGGGGGGGAAAGGGAGGGGAGGAGAGTTGAGAGGAGAGAGGAAAGGAAAGGAGAGGAGAGAAGAGAGGAGAGGGGGGTAGAAGAGAGGAGAAAGGAGAGGAGAGTGGAGGGGAGAGGGGAGGAAAGGAGAAGAGAGAGGAGAAGAGAGGAGAGAGGGGATAGAGAGGAGAGAGGAGGGGAGAAGAGTGGAGAGAGGGGAGGGGAGAGGAGCGCAGAGAGGAGAGAAGATTAGAATAGAGGAGAGGATAAGAGGAGGAGAGAGGAAAGGAGAGGAGGGGAGGCGAGAGGAGAGGAGAGAGGAGAGGAGTGGAAGAGAAAAGAGAGGAGAGAGGAGAGGAGAGGAGAGGAGAGGGGAGGTGAGGGAAGAGGAGAGGAGAGGAGAGGAGGGGAGGGGAGTGGAGGGGAGGGGAAGGGAGGGGAGGGAAGAGAGGAGAGGTGAGAAGAGAAGAGGAGAGGAAAGGAGAGAGGATAGGTGATGAGAGGAGAGGGGAGAGGGGAGAGGAGAGAGAGAGGAGAGGAGAGAGGAAAGGGGATAGGGGAGGAAAGGAAAGGGGATAGGGGAGGGCGGAGAGGGATTGGAGAGAGAAGCGGAGAAGAGAGTGGAGAGAGGGTAGATGAGAGGAGAGAGGATAGGAGGGAGAGAGGGGAGAGGGAGAAGGAGTAGGGAGGAGGAGTTGAGGAGGAGAGAAGAAAAGAGAGGGGGGTAGAAGAGAGGAGAAAGGAGAGGAGAGAGTAGGGCTGAGGAGAGGAAATGAGAAGAGAGAGGAGAAGAGAGGAGAGAGGAGATAGAGAGGAGGGGAGAAGAGTGGAGAAAGGAAAGTAAAGGAGAGAGGAGAGTGAGGAGGCGAGGGGAGGAGAGATGGGAGAGGAAAGGAGAGGAGAAGAGAGAGGGGAGGGGAGATTAGGGTAGAGGAGAGGATGAGAGGAGGAGAGAGGAAAGGAGCGGAGGGGAGGTGAGAAGAGAGGAGTGGAGGAGAAAAGAGAGGAGAGAGGAAAGGAGGGGAGAGGAGGGGAGAGGAGGTGAGGGAGGAGGAGGGGAGAGGAGAGGAGACGGGGAGAGGAAAGGAGAGTGGAGAGGAGAGGACAGGAGAGGGGAGAGAGAGAGGAGTGCTTAGGCAAAGGGAGGGTGGCAAAGGGAGGGTGGCGAGAGGGGAGGGAGAGGGGAGGGGAGAGAGAGAGAGAGAGGAGAGAGGATTGGAGAGAGAAGAAGCAGAGGAGATGAAAGGAGAGGAGATGGGAGGGGAGGGGAGGAGGGAAGGGAATGGGACAGGAAAGGAGAGGAGAGGAGATTGGAGAGAGAAGAGGAGGGAGGAGGAGAAAGGAGATAGGAGTGGAAAGGACGAGAGGAAAGTAGAGAGGAGAGGGTAGAGAGGAGAGAGAAGAGGATATGCGAGAGGAGAGGGGATAGAGGAGAGGAGAGAGAAGAGGATATTACAGGCATGATACACTAGCACAGGATGTCGCGCGGTGAAGCACTTCTTCCCATTCATTTCAATGGAAGGAAAGCGGTGAGAAGCAGAGAGGGCGGAGCTCCTTTGGGTGGTGCGAAGGTGGCGTGGGAGGCGGTGAAAAATATAAACTTTTCCCAACTTCATGCAAATCACCAGCGGTGACCAATCATATTGAGTGGTTTCCATGACAAATTTGACGCTAATTGTAATTCTGGTTGTTTAATGTTTTAGGGACTCCTGAAACAACCAGCAAACCAGGCTGTCGTCCTGTGAAACAGTGGATGTAAAGAATCTAGCTAGCTAAAGCATTTACTGCAAATTAATGTTCAGTTTTGTAAGCTTGGCTTGCTGATATTTGCCACACATTGCAGATAGATGAAATAACGTAGCTAGCTATGTTCTTGCTTATTGTGCAGTGGAGGATAAAAATACCTGTATGCCTATGGATGTGTAGCTAGCTATTTAGCCGATCTGTGTATGGACCCAAATGTTTGGTACACATATTAGATCAGAACCGAGCTATGAACCTCAGCTATCATAGCCAGTTGTATCAACTTCACAACAGTCTGAATGACATTAATGAAGCCTATGGATTGAGTAGAATATAATACCACTTTGTGCCAAGGATGCAAGTCGTATATACAGTATACAGAAAAACAGTACACTACACTTCCTATGCATTATGTAAATACTCTAAAACCGGTTCATCTCCATATCTAATGCCCTTCATCTGCATTGATTTGATAAACACAGGTTAGGTGTAGTATTTCATCAAATGAGAGACTTAATTTCAACCAGTAGAGAATGTGAAACGATTTATTGAAAGAAGTTAATTATCCAAGTGTTCTAAATACATGCATTATAAATACTATACTTGTAACATTATAAATACAAGTTCAATCTGTACTCCGATGCACTATATAAAAACAAAGGAAGAAAGAGGAGTTGGCGAGCGAGGGGTAAAAGCGGGTGAGGTGGCGTTGACGGGACTGGGGGGTTGGCATCCTCTCTCACATCAAAACATATCTGCAGACGAGAGACAGATGGAGAGAGAGAGAGATAGCATGTTTAAGCCTTGTGTTTTTATTTTCTATTCTAACACTGTCAGTCATCATAATCATCACGAGATGAAATGCAAAACTGACCTTGTGTCATCATCTCTGGGACTACTACATCTCTGTCTGTATTTCGATGTGAAGCATCTCTTTAATAATCCTTCCTGTTGACCTGACCAAGTGACCTCTCACCTCTGATCATGCTGGGCCCTCTATGTAGCCAGTTCAGATGCGGGAGGGGTTCACCGACATAGCTGATACAACCTAGAGGATTTAGGGAGAAGAGGAGAGAGGGATGAAGTGAAGGAGAGAGACTTATTGAGAAAATAAGGTAGTTAAAGAGACAGTGTTCAACAGGAATCTGTGTGCGTGGCCTCACCCGGTGTCCACACTAAGTTGCTGCAGAGTACTTTATGCTGAAAAACATGAACGGACACACGAGGACAAACAATATAGCGTCTTGCCTATTCTTTGACGGTGGAAGGAGACACAGTTATACACCTGAGCCTGCTTACTGCACAACACAATCCACTAATCAGATTGATACATGAGTGTGTAGGTGTGGGTTATAGGGTGTCTAATTGTTCTACATTTTTTCAATATGGGTGATTTAAAATAGCCTGTTTTGTTTTTCTACAGACATCACACCCTTACCTAAACAGCACCATCACCTGAGAAGTAGAAATCAAAGGGAGAGAAACTGGGAAATGAATAACTGCAGTTGACATACAGTTGAAGTCAGAAGGTCACTTAGGTTGGAGTCATTAAAACTTGTTTTTCAACCACTCCACACATTTCTTGTTTAACTATAGTTTTGGCAAGTCAGTTAGGACATCTACTTTGTGCATGACACAAGTTATTTTTCCAACAATTGTTTACAGACAGATTATTTCACTTATAACTCATTGTATCACAATTCCAGTGGATCAGAAGTTTACATACACTAAGTTGACTGTGCCTTTAAACAGCTTGGAAAATTCCATAAAATTATGTCATGGCTTTAGATGCTTCTGATAGGCTAATTGACATCCTTTGAGTCAATTGGAGGTGTATCTGTGGATGTATTTCAAGGCCTACCTTCAAGCTTGGTCGCAAATGGGACTTCTAAATGGACGATGACCCCCAAGCATACTTCCAAAGTTGTGGCAAAATGGCTTAAGGACAACAAAGTCAAGGTATGCAGGACACAGGTAGCCTTCACACACCTGAATTCCTCCAGGAGGCAGTCCCAGATTGCCCTGGTCACCCAATCTTGCAGTGCCCTACGCGTTAACTGTAGGCAATTGTTTTGAAGTAATCTCTAGTTACAAGGTATCTGTGGGAATATGGAAGACAATGTAATTATTTGACTTTTACATCACCAGGTCATTGTGGATTACTAAAGTATAATATCCCCGATAACACATCATGATAACATTGGATTGATAGATAGATGGGCACACATATGTGCATGTGCAGCATTTGACAATAACAGGATCACATCAGGGATAGCATCACAAATGAATACATAAATACCACTTGAAGCTTGATGGTGAGTTGATCATTTGAATCAGCTGTGCAGTGCTAAGGTAAAATAAAAAATGTGAGCCCCTTTGAGTCCCCTGGACCAGGACTGAGAACCGCTGCTCTTCATAGCTAGACAGGCTTTCATAGCTCTCTTTATCTGAGGCCAGAAAACCTCACAAGGAACAGACTTCATTATAGTCAAATTACACCGCACTGAATATCGTGGTACTATTATCTCCGTCCTCACTTCTAGGGACAGGAACTACACAAAAGTACCTGACCTATCCAGAATAGCCTACTCTCTCACTTTGACAGTTGGGGCTTTCCTTTCACCCTCCTCCGTGGCTGTTAGCTAGCTACCTACAAATGCATTTGGAGTTTGTTTTTACACTGATAAATACATCAAGATAGCTAGCTAATATGGAGTTAGGTAGCTGGTGATATTTAATTCACTTATCTAGCTATCTATACAGTATGTGAAGTTGGCTAGATAGCTAGCTAGCCAACTAGCTAGCTCATTTAGCAGCTCATTTGAGTTAGCCTGCACTGTAGCTAGTTAGCTAATAATACATCGTTTTTTTTACATTTTCGAAATGTATTTACTTACTTGAATAGGTTCTCCCAGCCATGTGGACAACTGGAAACAGGGCAGCAAAGTGTGTTTGTCACCAGAGTGTTTTAGAGGATATTACTATTGAGTTATGTACCCATTTAATAACCAGACCTTCATACAAACTTGCTATGCTGAATTCCTGATGCACAATCAAACATGGTGCTATATGCTGCCATATGCTGCCAGCACGCCCACAAGCGAGTCACAATGGGCGGCCTAAGCGGCACGCGTGAGAGAGGAGAGGGGAGTGAGAGGAGAGAGGAGAGGGGATTGAGGAGAGGAGAGATAAGAGGATATGAGAGAGGAGAGAGGAGAGAGGAGAGAGAAGAGGATATGAGAGAGAGGAGAGGAGAGAGAGGAGAGAGAAGAGGATATGAGAGAGGAGAGGAGAGAGAGGAGAGAGCAGAGGATATGAGAGAGGAATGAAGAGAAGAGAGGGAAGAAAGGAGAGAGAAGAAGATATGAGAGAGGAAAGATGAGAAGGGAGAGAGGAGAGAGGAGAGGGGACTGAGGAGAGGAAAAAGAAGAGGATATGAGAAGAGAGAGGAGAGGAGAGGGGAGAGAAGAGGAGAGGAGAGGGGAGAGAGGAGAGAGGAGAGGGGAGAGTGGAGAGAGAAGAGGATATGAGAGAAGATAAAGGAGAGGAGAGAGGAGCGAGAAGTGGATATGAGAGGGGAGAGAGGAGAGGGGAGAGAGGAGATATGAGATAAGAGAGAGGAAAGGAGAGAGGAGAGGAGAGGCAGAGGAGAAGAGAAGAGAGAGAAGAAGAGAGGAGAGAAGAGTGGGGAAGGCTAGACCGGAGCCACACATAGAGAGATGAGGGAGTGTTTTTGTCAGACCTGAATTCAACAGCATTTGTTTTCTTTCAGCATTCTTTGAGTGTTTGATTGAGACTGCCTGGTGTGCCAGGTGGGAGTGTTTTGCACGTTTGGGACTAATCCATTATTTCCATTGTGCCAGGCAAGCTCAATCAAGTTCAGCTAGAATATTTGCAAGAAAACAGATACTATTTGAACCTAGGTCTGGTGAGAGGGCTAGCCCAAGGCTATACAACGGAGATGAGGGAGTGTCCTTGAATTTCAGTTTAAATGTACCCTCTTCACCATCAGATTTGTCTTTGAGGTTGGCATGAAACGATGTGGGGGTTGGATGGAACAGTAATTGGATGTGGGGGGATATGGAGTGGGTTGCCAGATTGACAGATGAAAAGGTTCAGATGAACACTGGTCTGCTGGTGCCCCTGCTTGCCAGGTGGGGGATATGGAGTGGGTTGCCAGATTGACAGATGAAGGGTTAATAAAACTATCCCACCAGGTCACCTGTGTGACTCAGGTGCAAATGAAGGACAAGAGGCTGGTATCTGCCGTGATGTGAAGCAGCTAGGTGGAAGCATCTGTTGGTGCATGCCCCTGTTAGGCATTCAGGGGTTGCCCTGGTAGCAATAGGCGAGGGACTATTTTCTCTCCAATAGGTTTTGATTAGGGAGGATGGGGGCTGATGAAAGAGGTGTGCCTCAGGGTGAAAGAGGGAAGGTCTCCTGGATTCGCTCTCTCTGCCTCCTTCCCTCTTTCTACATCCCTCCCTCTCTCTCTTTCTACTACATCATCCCTCCCTCCCTCTCTTTTCTACTACATCATCCCTCCCTCCCTCTCTTTTCTACTACATCATCCCCACCTCCTCCCTTTCTACCTCTCGCTCTCTCTACCTCCCTCCCTCCCTCTCTTCGACACAGCCCATTTCCACTTCCATCACTCGCCCATTCCATCACTCTTTCTACCTCTCACTCAATTTCTCTCTCTCTCCAGCCCTCTCCTCTCTACAACATTCCCAACTGTCACCTCTCTACATCCCTCACCTCTCTACATCCCTCACCTCTCTACATCCCCCACCTCTCTACATCCCTCACCTCTCTACATCCCTCACCTCTCTACATCCCTCACCTCTCTACATCCCCCACCTCTCTACACCCCCACCTCTCTACACCCTCCACCTCTCTACATCCCTCACCTCTCTACACCCTCCACCTCTCTACATCCTCCACCTCTCTACATCCTCCACCTCTCTACATCCCTCACCTCTCTACATCCTCCACCTCTCTACATACCTCATCTCCATTTCCCTTTACACCTTTGTCCTCCCTCCCTCCTTCCCACCCTCCATCCCCTCTCTCTCTCTTCCCTCTCCTTCCTTCCCTCTGTCCCTCCTTCTTTCCCTCTCTCTCTCTCTCTCTCTCTCCTTCTTTCTCTATCTTGGTGTTTTCTGCTTCATCTGTGAGCCACACCTCATGAATTATTCAATGTGCAACACAGTGGGAGGTGAGGAGCCACACACTCAACATTTGCGCACACACACACACACACACACACACACACACACACGCACAGCTCAAATACACACCTCAGCAGAGACCTTTCAAACAGCCGATGAATAGACGCTCGTTTGCTAAAGGTAAGCAGTGCCTCGAACACTCACGATTTTGGCCAAAAGATGAAAATCTGTGTTCAGTGAGCAGTAAGGACACGGTTTATGATCAACTACAACCCAGCACTAAGGAAGGGCAACGAACACAAGGCAACCAGCATCTTATCTTTCGAGAAACGGCTTGCGGAACGAGTTCATTGAACAGGGGCTTGAGCAATGACAGAACACAGAAGGCAGTTAAAGACAGCAAAGCAAAGGCCTTCTCTCACAGACTGAACAGATAGGCAGGGACCAAAGACTGACAATATTGCATGGCCATTATTTTACACACACACACAACAAAAATATTTTTGGCAGTGTGTATCCTCCTCTCACAGAAGACCTCAATAAATGTTTTGTTAAAAAGTATAACGTGCAATTTGTTATCAGGATTCACTGTATCTTTGGCAAGTCTTTGTCAGTTCCTCGTTCTCTGTGCCATGTGCTTTCCCTGAAACACACACACCTAACAAGAGGGGTAGCGAAGAGGGGGAAGGGAAGTGTGGATGTACCACGCCCTATCTCAGTCCTCCTCTGTCACAGAATGGTGTTACATTGCTCTCCTCTGCCAAGCGGAAAACATACACGCACAGACGCAGATGCACGCACACGCACACACACACCCTTCACACATTTGAATCTAATATGAAAGAAAACTATTCACCAGACTGGGCATTGAAGGGAATGACATGATTTATATCAACTCAATGACTGCAGATTGATATCAAACTATTTGGAAAACCCCAGCAGGGAAGAGAGCTCTAGAGAGTTCTGTCATCAGAGTCCCTAGCTAGAACCTGAGTGTGACAAAGGAGATCTCTATGGCTACAGTCACCAATGCTGCAGACTGCAGTGCACTTAACAGACAGTCAATGGCTGTAAAAATCCCAAACATTCTCATGATCAGGGCAGAATTTTACAAACAGGTTAAACAAGACAGCTTTAAAGGGTCATTCATCAGATCTTTTAAAAAATTTCAGTTTGGCATTCAAATGTGGTTTAGATTTACGCAGAGCTGCTGAACTGTAGATGAAATAGTCCTTGTTTCTTGGAGTGCTGGTGTGTGTGCGTGCGTGCGTGGTTGCGTTTGTTTGTTGGTTGGTAGTGTTTTTGTCATGCGGTGCGACGGTGGGAGTGCCACACCCTGTTGTGTTTCCACACAGTCAATGTGAGGGATGTGCTGTAAATTCAGGAGGGAGGGAGGGAGGGAAGGAGGGAGGGAGGGAGTGAGAGAAAAGAAAAGAGGAGAGAGAATGGGTTTGTTCTGACACCCAGCGTGTGACTAGAGGAGTTGTCACTTTCCTCCTGTGATGCTACTGAACATGTGAACCCTCCCCCCTCACACACAACCAGCGGGCATACACACACAGACTCTCCTAAGAATAGGAGAGAGGGCACTGCACACGTATAAAACGGAACAGCACACACCCAATGGTATTAAAGCACACCAGAATACACACACACACACATACAAACACCCCATACATATTCATAGAACACTAAACCCAACAGCACTGCAAGTTTGGGCACAGAACACATGACCGTATCACATTACACATCAACATACAACACATCCAGTTCCGCTCAAAGTATCCCACAGAGAAAGTGTAGCAAACTGTAAAAAAGAGTAGTAGAAAAACAATAGGAAAAATACAGGAAAACACGTTGGCATGGTTACCTCTTTAATCAGTTGGATGCTTTCACAAGATTTACTGGTGTCCAGGGTGTATTCATTTCACAAATCAATTTGGCACTGAATGTCTTGACAAAAAAATCTAAGAATCGTTTTATTTCAAATCACTGGCAGCCGCAGTGCCAACTGCCAAGATACTTTCAAGCTCTTAGACAAACATCTGGGTCATTGCCATCCAGAACATCATTCACTTGTTTCTACCAAACAACATTTCTGTTTCATTTCCTACTACAAACAAGCTACTACTGCATCCATTCCCCAACAGTCTGTTGTATTTTGTAATGGCAGGAGCAAATGAAACTACTAACGAGAAACAAGCAGAATAGAAGCTGTGAACCACATATAGATAGGTAAAGGATGGGCGTGTTGGAGACTGACTACCTAGTGCTGCACATGATCCCTGATCTACAAATCACCTTGAGCACACACACGCCAGCAAGCACGCACACATCACACACAACGTCATGGAGACACAAAGGTTCAATGACGCACCACATGGACACTCAGGAAGAGAGAAGCTGCTCTCTGTACATTGAAGCCATAGGATGTCTGCAGCATGTCTATGTGGCATTTCAAGAGGCAGGTGGCAGATAACGCATTAATTAAGACCACACGCTGCAGGTCCGGTCTCTGTTAATTGCTATTGAAGGGGAAGGGCCAAACAGCCACTGATCTTAAATCAATAACCTTACACCCTTTTACGTGTGCTTCAGCCCTGAGCCAGCATTAGTAGGGGGCAGATCTACAGTTCTATACATTATAGATCTATCTGGGAGGGGTGGGGGGATTATTAGCAACAAACATTAGGATTGTGTTTTTAGGTGATGCATGAATATCGCTATTAATAGAAACAGTAACTCATCTAGGAAAGTTTGGCTTATTTCTAAGGAGTTGTCTACGTGACAGGTTCCTCCTCATCTCCAGCAAACGACTGATGTCCAGATTCTCTGTGGACCGCTGCTACCTCGTACCCACAGGGTGTCCTTACATTGACATCCCAGCACCAGGTTTTACATGCGGTGGACCAGGGTCCTTGACAGGGGAGGAGGAGGTGTAGCTGGAGCACTGCGTTTGTTGCATAACAGCTGCAGCAGTCTAGGGCGGTGTGGGCCGAGGAGGGGGAACGCACAGACGTTAGCATTACCCAGCCCAGGGTGTTGGCCATCAGTGCTTGACTAGGCCAGGAGCTGAGTACCAGCACCTCAAATGTTCTACTGCTTGAGCTCCTGTTCCTCTTATAGAATATTAGCTCAAAAGCACCGGCACCTATTTCAGTCCAAGTCAAGCACTGGTGGCCATGCATGTGGACTCTGCACTGTACTGTAGACACATACACACATGCTGTTCCTTCTCCACAAAACTTGCGATCTTTTTATGTGGTTTCTCACCTATCAAATACACCCATGCAGGAGCAGATGTGGGACTGAAAGTCCGTTCTAGTACTCTCATCTTCATCCCCCAAACAATCTCTCTGTTGTGTGATCCAGAAACAGACCTCACATGGAATACCCTTCATTTCTCAAAACAAGAATAGACTGACGAGTTTCAGAAGAAAGTTCTTTGTTTCTGGCCATTTTGAGCCTGTAATCGAACCCACAAATGCTGATGCTCCAGATACTCATCTAGTCTAAAGAAGGCCAGTTTTATTGCTTCTTTAATCAGAACAACAGTTTTCCGCTGCGCTAACATAATTGAAAAAGGGTTTTCTAATGATCAATTAGCCTTTTAAAATGATAAACTTGGATTCGCTTACACAACGTGCCATTGGAACACAGGAGTGATGGTTGCTGATAATGGGGCTCTGTACGCCTATGTAGACATTCCATTAAAAATCATCCGTTTCCAGCTACAATAGTAATTTACAACATTAACAATGTCTACACTGTATTTCTGATCAATTTTATGTCATTTTAATGGACAAAAAAAATGTATTTTCTTTCAAAAACAAGGACATTTCTAATTGACCCCAAACGTTTGAACGGTAGTGTATTTTGAATTTTGTTCCAGCAATAGGGTGCATTACAACTAAAGCTGATTTATTTAAACGCTGACATATATTAGATCAAATTGCTATGAAACTGTTGAACCATGTTAACACATACTGACATGTGGTATTGGCCAAATCTAAAGCAATAGTTACAGATGTAATTTGACCACTCTTTTGTTGCTGAGAATGATGAGCTTCGTGATTTCAATCAATTGACTGAAAACGCACACTAACAAACGGTTATATGAACAGTATTGCACTTCATGTAGCCTACTTTTGGCCAGCTAATAGCCTAACCACCGATCAAGCAACATTATAGACTAAACGCTCAAATCCTGTTGCTGCAGGATTATTTTGCTGTGACTGAATATAGATCAAATTAAGATCCAACACCTGTATGTTTTTCCTTAAAATAATCAATATCTTAAATGAAATCTCTATGTACAATGTCCTTAGACAAGATGACTAGTCTGGCTAAAGTCAGATAAGCAGTGTGGAATATAAGAGGATATACAGGGATTAGTGATTAGTGAAGGACAAAGATTCCCATCAGAAATCTTGCTGGGAGGATGATTGAACACTGGCTGCAATAGCATGAATCCTTGTGGTTCGAGAGAGAGAGAGAGAGAGAGAGAGAGAGAGAGAGAGAGAGAGAGAGAGAGAGAGAGAGAGAGAGAGAGAGAGAGAGAGAGAGAGAGAGAGAGAGAGAGAGATGGCCACACTGTAAAGGGCATGAATTTGACAGTAATTTACAGGCAGCTCGTGGCAAGTAAAATTCTGTATTTAATATTACTGTACACCTACTGTAATATAAACATGGTATCAAAGCAAGTACTGTGTAATGACACACAGTACAATACCCTAAAATGTACATTCTCACTCACGGGTGCAACAAATATAGCCTTTTACAAGGCGTGCCTCAAAATATGTTAATGAGACAGAAACAACGATACCATGCACCCACTAGTGGTCAAAAGGTTTTTGACGCTCCAAAGATACGGTATTCTGTGGGGTGGAATTACAGTACCATTCGATATACAGCAATTTTCCTACAATTCACCATAATTTACAGTATGCTGCAGTAAAACGTTTGAGTTAATAATAATACCTAAAATTACGGTATAAATTACAGTTTCTGTTAAAGTGCAGAGAGAGAGAAAGTACAGTGGCACACTTCACACGACCTGTAACAATGAGTACGTTTGCATGCACACTAATAATTCTAGATTACACATGATTATGGCAGTAGGCCAAGTATGGCAATAGCCATGTAAACACTTTAGTCTGTTAATCTTAATCAGGATAAGGTCAAAATCTAAGCATACGGCAATTAAAATAGCTAGTTTGCTGAGAAATCTTTTGAATTATTAGGAATGTAAACACCTTAATTGGTGTTCCAGCGGCGTGTTTGATCTGCGCAGGTACCAGCACCAGGTAGGACAGTGAGTTCGGGAAAAGTGAAAGTATGCATATTAGAGATAGTTTTCACATACAATCTTTACATGTCCGAACTCAGAAACAAATAGGCTTCACAAAAATAACGTGGTAGAAAGTTCAATTTGACTGGATTTTTTTTCTGCATTTAATTTAAAGGAGAAGTTTTTTCAAAATCAAGAAACTCTGAAGTGATTCTATACATTGAAACTAGTTCAGTGGAGTTTGTCCTCACTGTAGTGCTATACTGAAACAGCTGCAAAAACGGGTCACATGACTCCTGACATTCCTGACATTGCTCGATGCCATTTTTGCCATTTTTTTTACTTTCAGTATCAGTTGAAAGACCAACTGACTAAACTGTAATTTTCACAACATTTCATGAGCCAATGACATACGTATGTACGGTGGCATTCTACACAAAAAGCTTTTCTATATATAGTGAATTCATGTGGACAAATGTTGTTTTATTAAAAGCCTCTGGCCGAATTAGCTATTTTTGTCAAAAGTACTATCGGTTTGAGTCAGGAAATGTTTACTTATTCACCCAAATTCCTCCTTTATGTCCCATCAGGTAGCCTGGTTTCAGATGTGTCCGTGTAAACAGGATTATTAGGGAAATCGTTCTTGCAAAGCATGTAAACAGTTTAAACAAACTATTATATTAATCTGACTATCCACAATAAGCAAATCAAAATTGCATTATTTTATTATTGTGCGCTTGTAACCGTGCTCAATATGTCTTTCTCGTGGAATAGATTGAGAAGCACAGCATTGTTGAAAGAGCAGCAGGTAGCTTAGCGATTAAGAGCGTTGGGCCAGTAACCGAAAGGTTGCTTGGTCGAATCCCGGAGCCGACTAGGTGAAAAAATAGGTTGATGTGCCTCACTACCGTAAGTAACTCTGGATAAGAGTGTCTGCTAAATGACTAGAATATAAACATGTATTGTTTTTTCCTTCTTTTTCCACCATTTAATTGAAAACAACAGCAATAAAAAATATACTGGTATTGCCGGATCCCTTTAAGGAGATTTGATCACTCTCTCAAATGTCAGGGAAAGTGAGTGGGCCTAAAGTGCCACCTACTGGTCCAACTGACACATGACTGGCACGCATAGATCACAGATCCCCAGTCAAGGATAATCATTTTTGTATATTTTTGTGAGCAGGTGAAAAATGTATACTAACTAAAACTAAAAACAATTACAAGTAATACAACAAATATTTACCTCTGAGCTATTAGCTGACCTCTTCAATAATGTTAACTAAGTTACAAATACAATATTTTCATATGATACAAAAATGTAAACCTCATAGCACTATATTTCTACAAGCAAGAAATATGACTTGGCCATAATATGAGTTGGCCAGAATTGTTATGAACTCGATTTTTATGTGGCTGCTGTACAGGAATGACGGTTCTCTAGGAATCCGCCTACACCACTGAGAACAGACGAAACTACAATTTGTCCTTTGAGAGGACCAATCAGAATGCCCGATATTGTGCGGTCCGCGTTTCTTTATTTTGCCCGTACATGCGCACTTCATTTCGAAAATGGCGGCTGTGCAAGATGGTCAGCTCAATCTGGAGGTCGAAAAAGACATCAAAACAGAAATAACAAACGACGGGTCTGGAAATGTCAATGCAAACTCTTCGTCACCCGGTTCTACGTCTTCGGGCGGTAAATCGAAATCTCCTGCGGGATCGGGAGAAGATCAACAGACACTGCTCGCGGTGTTGCAATTTCTCAAGAGGAATAAATTGACCGAGTCGGTCGACATTTTGCGGCGAGAAGCGGGCTTATCTGCAGATGCAGATGATTCCCCGGTATCCGAGTCGGCGGGAGCTGGATCGGGTGGTGTCCCAAATGTCGGTGCTGATGGGGGGGATGCCAACTCTCTCCTCAGCCGAGTGTCAGTCGCCACCCCCGTCGCACCACCGACCACAGCACCCCCAAAAGGTCTCGTGCGATCACATTCAAAAGTCATGCGTATAGTTTTTATTTGCCTTGTTAGTTAGCTACTCAGCTAAGATACCAAATGCATGATTATAACTTGCATATTCACAAGGGCATGCAATGTAATTGATTAGTTATTGCCGGTTGGCTTACTGTTGAATGAATGAGACACGAGAGCGCTTGACAGGCTGTCCTGAAACTGCTGTTTTTGTTCCTCATACAGTTGCTGGTAGATGTATGAAAACAGTTATTGCGATAAGACTATAGCCGCGGGATGTAGGCACCTGAAAAAAACAGAATAAAACATTCAAAATAGTAATGCAAAATAGTAATATTTTTGGAGAAAAAAAATATTTTCACAAAAGTAGTGCACTCGGGCTTTACTAGTCGCAGCACCCCAACTACTATGGATAAGACCAATAGTTATATTACTATTAGTTAGCTACTCTAATGTGTTCATTCTTCTAACTACTACTACTGTGCTTTTACAGCCGTGGCAGCATCAGGTGGGGAAGACCAACCAGATGTCAACGTTGTCTTGTCGGCCTATAGCCAGCAGGGGGACCCTGTCTTGTACCCACTCTACTATAACGGCCTGAAGAAGTTTATTGAGTCTGTCCTGGACTGCCACAGAGCCGAACTCTCCCAGGTCTTCTACCCACTGTTTGTCCACATGTACCTGGAGCTGGTCTACAACAACCACGAGATTGAGGCTAAACATTTTTTGAAAAGTAAGTGTTGTGGACTGGTAGCGTTGTTGCTCCCTTTATGGATTTTAGGTCCAACCGGTGTATTGATTTGTCAGGGACATTTATGAGTTCCACAATCAAATGGAAAACAACCTTTTCTATTTGTAACTGCCTAACTTAGTGTAATGTTACACTATGCATGCGTTACTTAGATGTTAGATCCACTGACTCTTCTCCCTGCTGTCTCTCCCTACCTCAGGTTCAGCGGTGACCAGGAGTGTTACTACGAGGAGGACCTCCGCATTCTCTCGAGCATGTCCAAGAAGGAACACATGAAGGGAAACGAGACCATGCTGGACTTCAGGACCAGCAAGTTTGTCCTCCGCATCTCCCGAGACTCCTACCAGGTAAGTAGCCTTGGTGGGCCATCAGCTTCAAGTCCCAGCACTGACTGGGGGACACAAGGTCTCTGTGGCAGTTGACAATAACGTATTGTATGTTATCTTACCAGCTGCTGAAGAGGCACCTGCAGGAACGTCAGAACAACCAGATCTGGAATATCATACAGGAACATCTCTATATTGATATCTTTGACGGGATGCCTCGGAGTAAAAGTCAGATTGATGCCATGTCGGGCAGTCTGGCGGGGGAGGGCAAGAGAGATGCCAACAAAGCCAAGGTGGGTGGGGGTGGTGTGTGTGAGGAGGAGGAGGAGGAGGAGGAGGAGGGGGTAGTTCTGTACTGACTACGCTTACTGTACCACTCCTGGCTGTTGTTGTGCAGGTGTTCTATGGTCTTCTGAAGGAGCCAGAAATTGAGGTACCTCTGGATGATGAGGATGAGGAGGCAGAGAACGAGGAGGGCAAACCCAAGAAGAAGAAACCTAAGAAGGACAGCATGGGCTCCAAGAGCAAGAAACAGGACCCCAACGCACCACAACAAACTAGGTACGTCACCAAGGGTTGTTTTCCTTAGTTAAGGGTTGTTTTCCTCAGTTAAGGGTTGTTTTCCTCAGTTAAGGGTTGTTTAGTTAAGGGTTGTTTTCCTCAGTTAAGGGTTGTTTAGTTAAGGGTTGTTTTCCTTAGTTAAGGGTTGTTTTCCTTAGTTAAGGGTTGTTTAGTTAAGGGTTGTTTTCCTCAGTTTTGAATACTTTTATTAGTATTCAAAACTGTTTGCTAGGGTAATGAAAATGTGTATTTCTTATTGGACCAGTCCAGGTAGTCCCTGTTTGTCAGTTTTCATTTGGTGCCTAATGAACACGACCCAGATTTCCTTATGTTTCAGAGACCACGAACAACATTTGTACTCTATTCTGCACTAGAGTTAGCTACGAAGATTGTTAGCATTTGCACTCCCTCCCCATTGAAACAACTGTTACTGCCTGACTATGACTTATGAATGATGTATAAATTGACCGTGTTACATTTTAATATCCAAGAATCCCCCTCCCCGAGCTGAAGGACTCTGACAAGCTGGACAAAATCATGAACATGAAGGAGGCCACTAAGAAGATCCGTCTGGGCCCAGATAACCTACCCTCCATCTGTTTCTACTCCTTCCTCAACGCTTACCAGGTCAGCCATGCTTGGATATGGGTTTTGAATGTTTGAATGACAACTTTATTAGTATTCAAGTATAACTTGATTTCAGTGTTGACAAAAGACCTTTGACCTGTAGGGTCTGACAGCGGTGGACTTCACAGATGACTCCAGTCTGATCGCGGGGGGCTTCGCTGACTCCACCGTTAGGGTGTGGAGCGTCACACCCAAGAAACTACGCCGGGTCAAATCTGCAGCAGGTAAATGACAATGGTGACCACAGAGATGGTATACATCATACACATCGAAGCGCATGTTATAGCCAAGGCTGAAAGTAGCATTCCACAAGCCATCTATAACCATTATTGAACTTGAGAGCACAAGCTGGCACATAAATTGACAGTAACCATGACTTTAAATCTGCTCCCTCTCTCTCGTCTCCCTGTAGACCTGAGTAATATTGATAAAGAGTCTGATGACGTGTTGGAGAGGATCATGGATGAGAAGACGGCCAGCGAGTCTAAGGTCCTTTACGGACACAGTGGACCAGTATACGGCATCAGCTTCAGCCCTGACAGGTAAGATGTTATAAAGTGATCATTGGGGGGGGGACTTTCCCAAACTGTCGAACTGATTTTGCCCCGGGGGGGCGCATTCGGTCTTCAATGAGGTCTGGAAGGCTGCACTGAAGCTGTCTTGTTTCCTTGCCGTCAAATCTTTCTAAAAAGGAGTCCACTATACATTGTTAATGGATTTTTAATGCTCCCTGACTATCTAGTGATTATTAGCGAGCTGGACAGTCAAGAAACTACAGTTTTTATTTCACACCCCTGGTCTAAGGGCTTTTTAGTCCAGGACTATGCTTAATCTGTGTCTGGAAAACTGGGCCTGGGTGTTTCATGTAGTGTGGCATATTGGACTAATGTTAAAGAGGAGGCAAGGATACATAGTTTGAATTAATTGTTAACTTCATAGAGATTTAAAACACTAGAGTTGCTGTCTTTTCTTGTGTTCTTATTTCTATGGTTAACTTCAATTCTCCTCTAATCATGTATTTTAGGAATTACCTGTTGTCCAGTTCTGAGGACGGTACGGTCAGGCTGTGGAGTCTGCAGACGTTCACCTGTCTGGTGGGCTATAAAGGACACAACTACCCTGTCTGGGACACACAGTTCTCACCCTATGGTTACTACTTTATCTCTGGGGGACATGACAGAGTCGCTCGGTACGAACCCTTGTTAATACCTAATGTTACATCTGTTTCAATGCAATTGATGAATGGCATTATTTGGGCTTTGTCCTGGACTGAAAAGGATGTTCAATGGAAATCCTCTATTGAAAGGGCTTTCAAGGCTTAATTTATGTCTAGAGAAAAAGCCTGACTGTAATTTGGTTTTGTTAACCTGATGGGTCACAAGAAAACAGCCACTGGTCTTTTAAGGTGATGCATTGTCTTCTTCCGCAGTCTGTGGGCGACTGACCACTTCCAGCCCCTGCGTATGTTCGCTGGTCACCTGGCTGACATTACGTGCACCCGCTTCCACCCTAACTCCAACTACGTGGCCACGGGTTCAGCTGACCGTACCATCCGCCTCTGGGACGTCCTGACTGGCAACTGTGTCCGCATCCTCACGGGTCACAAGGTACGAAGAGCAAGGTTGTAGGGCACCTGGTGATCTGTTCTCTCGCAATAGAATGTCTCGTCTCCCAATACAATGTGTATAGGATGGTTTGGTGTTCAAGGTCATGTTTAGTAGTCACGAAATGGGAGACTACACCTTCAAAGGGAGAAACAACCTGAAATAATTTTTTCACAACCCTGAGTAACATGTCCTTCTGTACATTGTATGTATTATTATTTTTTTAATTGTTGCATACTGTACACAACGAGGAGTGTGTGATGTTACTGAACCTCCTCAATAAACCGGTTTGGTTCCCAGGGCCCCATTCATTCCCTGGCCTTCTCCCCCAATGGGAAGTTCATGGCCTCGGGAGCAACTGACGGCAGGGTTCTACTGTGGGACGTTGGTCATGGCCTGATGGTCGGAGAGCTGAAGGGACATACTGACACCATCTACGCCCTCAAGTTCAGCAGGGACGGAGAGATACTAGCCTCAGGTTGGTGTCCCTTTAGTCTAACTGGCACGTAATAGCCTTTTCACACTACTGAGCCCTTTGTGCTGGCCTGGTCATGCACCCACCAGACTTGAAAGGACAATGTAAAAAGAATATCTGAGCAAGCACCGAATGGTTTAGGAGGATATTGGGTCTACAAGAAATGTATGTTTGTAGTTTTCCACCACTCCACTTATATAATGATCTTTTCCAGGCTCAATGGATAACACTGTTAAACTGTGGGATACACTGAAGGCCTTTGATGATGTGGAGCTGGATGACTTCACCGCGGCAACAGGTCACATCCATCTACCAGAGAACTCCCAGGAGCTCTTGCTAGGCACCTACATGACCAAGTCCACCCCTGTCATTCACCTGCACTTCACCCGCAGGAACCTACTGCTGGCTGCAGGGGCCTACAACCCATGAGGACATTCAGAGAACCCCTGCTAAAAAAACTAGGGTTGTGTGAGATGAGCAATTACGACAGTGGATCAAAGCAAAATGCCCAACCAGTTGAATCAGCTAACTGAAGTTTGTCTACTGTGATGCAGCCCTAAGAACCATGGTTGTTCCAAAAGCTGCAGCACCATCAAGCTGATCTGGGCTCTGATTCTGAGCCCACTCAGCCTAAAATGGCCCCTAGATACAGATCCAGGATAAGCTTGTCCTCAAATCTTAACCCTTAGTGGGGAAATGCAAAACTAACACCAGGACCAGTGTCTAGGTGCAATGTCACCCTACTCCCCTGAAGAGTGCCATTACTAGCCTATTAAAGATACCATGTTTTTGTCACTGCCACAAACACAGATTTATGTGGCTGTCATGCTGTATAGAGTATTTTATACCGGTGCATATTGTGTAAATAAAACACTTTTTTAATGACTTGGTGGGTTAAATTTTACAGTTTTTATTGTTAATAACACGGTGATGCCAAATAATATGGCCTTATTTCGTACAAGCACATCCAGCTGCCGCCAAACTTCCAACCACTATACTACAGAACAGTCAGGACACCTGTGGGGAAACAAGAACACATGGGAAATATACAGTTGGCTTTCCACCAGACAAACATGTATTGTCCATACAAAGACTCCTGATTATAGTCAAATACACATTTCTGAATAACAGTGCAGTCTTAACATTTTTACAGTTTGTTAGACCAAATGGGTATGAGAAATAAACTGACTATGCAATACACTCACAAATCACTTTGCCATGACAGCCGCCTGTTTCTTCGGCTTCAACTTGAAGAAGAGGACCATGGTGGCTATGCTTGCATATGTGAGCAAGACACACTGTGGATAGAATAGCACACGTGTGACCTTCCTGAGAACTTCAAATGGTTGTAAACAGTCACAACTCCGCATGCCAGCATTTAATTCATGCATGAACTTACGTTCCTCCTGCCTGTGATCGTGTATGCATTGAAGTACTTGGCAAAACCAGTAAACTGGTGACTGGTTCCTGCATCGTGTCCGCCCATGTTGGATAGTAGCTGGTCCCGAGAGAAATAAGTTAGTCAATGACAATGCATTGATAATAGGAAGATTAGAGGGCAAGTAAAAAGTAATGCCAACCACTGCAATTATGGAGAGGCCTATTTCTAACACCCATGTGCAACTAGTTAATATCAGTATTTAATGTACTGGCGAAAAAGGAATACTCAAAGACAACTTGCCTGTCAAACTTTGAAGCCCAGTAGCCCTAGTTGACAAGCCTGACGGCCTGCAAGCCAGTTTCTTCCCACCACAGTGGAATCAAACGGGCTATCGTAACGTTAGCTAGTTACAGCAATTATAGCATGCAATTGTGTGGTACCATTCAACCCAAAGCGGACTGCTATCTTTGTGTGGGTATTGTTTGTTTGCTGGTTCACTTCCATTCAAAAACAGTAGCTGGCCAGGCAGTAGCTAGCTAACTACCGCTAGAGGTTAACGTCAGCAAGCTATCCGGCTGGTCTTGAGCTAGCTCGCTAACGTTAGCAATATCGGCTAGCAAGATTAGTTGGTACTGACAAACAACTAAACGGGCATTTTAGAGACACCACAAGCAACAGGGTCCTGGACAACGCTGTTATGAAACGCAGGGCAGTGAATAAAGCTAGACGCTATATTAATTGTCTCTATTCTTACCTTCAACACACGACCCTTGAGCACGGAATTGAACAAGTGCCCTTCAACGAGAGAGGCCGAAATGCTAAAAGTGTCAGGAAATCCCGCCTACTCTCTACAGCGCATGTTCAGTGGTTAGTATTTAGCGAACCAATGTGTGTCAGTCAAGAAATAACCCCCGCATTTTTTTTAAGTAAAATTGGACAATGACAGGTTTGTTGAAACGCCAATCACTCTGAAACGCCAATCACTCGAAAGCTGGACGTGAATGGACAATTAGGAAAACGCCCACTGAAGTTCGTTTCCGGTTTGAAAACATGGCGTGCTTCTGATCCACACATGTGAGCTTGCGTACTAACTTCTGAACGGGATATTTAAAAGACAAAGGTAGAGTTTGCTGGTGGATGTTACGTTTTTATAAACATGTACAATCGAGGAAAACGTTGGCATGCATTCATTGTTGTATTTTTTTGGTTTTAACCGATTGTCTGGTTTGTATAGCTTGCATGCTAATGGGCTGTAGCTTACTAGCTAATGTTAGCAATGCTGCTGATGTTTTGGGATGTGCTAGTGGGGATGTAGCTAGCTTGCAAGCCATCAAGATTCTAGCTAAATATTTTGTAAAGCAGAAGGTTAATAATACACCCGATGTGCATGTAACAATGCCAAAGTGTTTACAATCAAAAGCTTTATCATAGGTGTATTAGAAATAGTCGATATATGAAACTGTACAATCATACATTGCTTGACATGTGCAGTGGTATAAAAATACTTTAAAGTACTACTTAAGTCGTTTTTGCGGGTATCTGTACTTTACTTTAGTATTCATATTTTTGACTACATTCCTAGAGAAAATAATGTACTTTTTACTCCATACATTTTCCCTGACACCCAAAAGTACGAATTACATTTTGAATGCTTAGCAAGACAGGAACATTGTCTTAGTCACGCACTTATCAAGAGAACATCCCTGGTGCTCCCTACTGCCTCAGATCTGGCAGACTCACTAAACACAAATGCTTCGTTTGTAAATTATGTCTGAGTGTTGAACTGTGCCCATGGCTATCCTAATAAAAACAAGAACATCGTGTTGTCTGGTTTGCTTAATATAAGCAATTTTAAATTATTTATACTTCTAATTTTGAAGCTTAAGTACATTTAAAACCAAATACTTTTAGACTTTTACTCAAGTAGTATTTTACTGGGTGACTAACTTTACTTGAGTCAATTTCTTTAAAGGTATCTTTACTTTTACTCAAGTATGAAAATTGGGTGCTTTTTCCACCACTGGCATGTGTTCTAAAAGAGCCCTTGTCGCCCCCTTTCCTCTCTGATTGATAACATTCACTGTGTCATTTGTCTCTGTAGACCTTTACATCAGTAAATAACCATGGCATCAACGGAGGAGGACTTCCCTCGGGGAGGTAAAACCAAGCAGACCACTGAAAGTAAAGCAGAATCTGTGAGAAGGCATACAGAAGTGGACAATCTGTTCGAGGTAAAAAAAAACAAGTCTAGTCAATCATCAATGTGACATACAAACCTTATTGTGGTTTAGCTCTGGTCCAGAGATTTGTTTGCGACAGTGCAACCGACTGACACCCTGGACCAGAGCTAAGCTCAAATGTGCATCTCAAACAGTATTCTGTCTGTCAGTAAAGATACTATTGTGGTTGACTCTTTCAGACACATGAACCAGAAGAATCAAAGAAAAGGAGGGGACAGAAAGCGGATGCCTTGAAGAAAGCGAAGAGGCAAAAGACGAGCAAAGAGGCGGCTCTGAAGCTCAATACAACAACCTCTATAGATATCCTTCAGTTAAAAGTAAGTTCAATCAACAACATACTTTTTAACATTTTATATTTCTCTGCCATCTAATTTCCTTTGCACTCCCTTTTGAATGTGATCTGAACCTGGGTAATCCTCATAAGGGCACAACGTTGCAATTTTTTTTAAAGGTTGTGTAACAGGGAAAGGGGGTTGGAAGCGTTTCTTATTGGACAAGTCCAGGGAGTCCCTCCCTGTTTCAGTACATTTTCTTCTGTTTGATTACTAATGAACACAATCCTGTTTTTTTTTTTGTTTTTTACCCCCAGAGCCTGAAGGTGGGTACCCTACTGCTGGGCTGTGTGAAGGAGGTGGCAGATTTTGAGGTGACGATTAACCTGCCCAGCGGCCTTTTGGGATACCTGAACATTTCCAATATCTCAGACTCGTACACCAAGATACTGAGTGACCAACTGGACTCTGCTTCTTCAGAGGTAAAAAAAAGTCACCATTATTAGTCAGTTGTACAACCATATGCCTTCAACCGAAATGTGTCTTCCGCATTTAACCCAACCCCTCTGAATCAGAGAGGTGCGGGGGGCTGCCTTAATCGACATCCCGGGGAACAGTGGGTTAACTGCCTTATTCAGGGGCAGAACGACAGATTTTTTTCCTTGTCAGCTCGGGGATTCGAACTTGCAACCCTCCGGTTACAAGTCCAAAGCTCTAACCACTAGGCTACCTGCCGCCTTACCAAGGGGATTGTTCTGTCTTATATAGGTAAAAGGCTGTGCACTTGTTTTTGAGATGTCTAATAAGGCAGATCTACTAAGGGCATGTCTACACTTGACACGTAGATGCTACTTCTGCTATCAGAATACGATCATCGCTGAAAAGACAGTTCTAGGCGCACAAAAGTCGCATTGGGTTCATATAAGGCTGATCACCTCAGGGACGCATTGTGTGCGGATTTCTCCTCAGTCTGGACTCAATCAGGCTACTGAAGAGTATATAGTGGGCGACGTCATCTCATTCCAATGGCAAGTCTTTAGAAACATGCTTTTTGGGAGCGAGAGCCATCTTTTCATTATACTGTTGTGGGGGAAGTACGTTCTTAGTGTGTGAGGAACCTGAGTACGTTCTTAGTGTGTGCTGGCTTCATAAATGCAATCCAGCTGGCTAATATTTTGAAAAACACTTTTGTTTGGCTAGAGTTATAGAGATGGTTATGCTAACCCCTTTAGCTTTCCGAGCTTGCTGGCTAGCTGCAGAGGCTAGTTGACTAGTTAGGGTATTTTGCTACTGCCATCAAGTTCTTGTGCTATTACCATCTTTTGCATATAGTGCGGGAAAGGGAATCCGGACACGGTAGACATATTTAAGTGTAGAGCAGATGCATTGATCAGAATACAAAAACGGAATTAACTGTAGTCTACACACGGCCTAAGAGGTCTTATCCTCATATTGCACAATATTTTTGAAGCACTGTGCTCTGAGTTCAAAAAATGTATACAGCTTAAATTATTTTATTTTTTTGCTTGGTGCACCGGGGGCTCCCGACCTCACGGAGTTCAGAAGAAAATGCCTGATGCTGTACGAATGAGGTGTGAACAACACATCCTTAATGGATCCACTTTGCTCTTCCTCTCCAGGAGATCTTCTCTCTCCCCAGTCTCTTCTCCCCGGGCATGCTGGTCAGGTGTGTGGTAGCCAGGTTGGACACTGCCAAAGGAGGATCGGTCAGCATTCAGCTGTCAATCAACCCCAAAGAGGTCAACAAGGGCATGAGGACTGGTTCTCTGAAGGCTGGCATGGTGAGTCAACACACACAGTATACGTGATATAGTACAAATTAAAAACAGGCTCTGGGCCCGTGATCTCCTCTTCAGTGATGATACGATGACGAGTCGGAACGGGGCACAGTCTGTCTCGGGGGGTCACTGAGTCAAGGTCACGTTTTGTGTCTCTGGGTTCAGTTCCCCAGAACTGTGTGTCTTCAGTTGAAGACAGAGACATTTGTTTAAGAAGAGCTAGAAAAATAAAGAAAAGTTGTGATATCCTGTTTATGATTTGAGGGCATGTTTTAGGCTTAGACTGATGTGCCACGTTTTTGTTTCAGATCCTGAGTGGTTGTGTGGAGAGTATTGAGGATCACGGCTACCTGGTTGACCTCGGCATCAACGGAACCAAGGCCTTCCTCCCCAAGCAGGCAGCCAAAGACAAAACAAATAGTCCTAAAGGTATCTAAAGACTCCCCTTTCACATCAAATATAATACACATTCCATTCAATGTCACGCTGTTAGTTTCTTCAGAAGTCTGATACATTTCTTCAATGTACTCTGTAGGTGTCAAAATGACTCATGTGTTCTTAACTGTGTTGAATGTGGCTTTTCTGGAGTCGTGTTCATTGTGGCTCGCAATTGAAAAAGTAAAAAATGTTTTGCAACGGAAAATATAAATGAGAATTTGTCATGGGACAAGTCCCGGTAGCCCCTTCCTGTTTCATTCTGTTTTCTTCCGTTTGATGCCTAATGAACACAACAACCCTGGTGTTGCAGAGCTGAAGGTGGGCCAGTATGTGACTTCTCTGTTGGAGGAGGTGAAGAACGATGGGCGTGTGGTCCGTCTGTCCATCAGCCCCACGGCGGTGGCTCAGGCCGTTGCAGACACAGAGCACGGCTGGACCCTTACCAACCTGCTGCCTGGCCTACTGGTCAAAGCCCAGATCAAAAAGGTAAACTGATTGAATACTCTTGCATTCTAGCAACAATCTTATACATATTAGTAGTCTAAGTCTCTAAGCACAGAGAAGTGTTGGCTTACACCTATGATTTATAAATGAACAATTACACTGTTTCGTGGCTTAGTATTGTTGGCAAATGTCTCTTGTTGCTTGACGTACAGTGGGGGAAAAAAGTATTTAGTCAGCCACCAATTGTGCAAGTTCTCTCACTTAAAAAGATGAGAGGCCTGTAATTTTCATCATAGGTACACTTCAACTATGACAGACAAAATGAGGAAAGAAAATCCAGAAAATCACATTGTAGGATTTTTTATGAATTTATTTGCAAATTATGGTGGAAAATAAGTATTTGGTCAATAACAAAAGTTTATCTCAATACTTTGTTATATACCCTTTGTTGGCAATGACAGAGGTCAAACGTTTTCTGTAAGTCTTCACAAGGTTTTCACACACTGTTGCTGGTATTTTGGCTCATTCCTCCATGCAGATCTCCTCTAGAGCAGTGATGTTTTGGGGCTGTCGCTGGGCAACACGGACTTTCAACTCCCTCCAAAGATTTTCTATGGGGTTGAGATCTGGAGACTGGCTAGGCCACTCCAGGACCTTGAAATGCTTCTTACAAAGCCACTCCTTCGCTGCCCAGGCGGTGTGTTTGGGATCATTGTCATGCTGAAAGACCCAGCCACGTTTCATCTTCAATGCCCTTGCTGATGGAAGGAGGTTTTCACTCAAAATCTCACGATACATGGCCCCATTCATTCTTTCCTTTACGCGGATCAGTCGCCCTGGTCCTTTGCAGAAAAACAGCCCCAAAGCATGATGTTTCCACCCCCATGCTTCACAGTAGGTATGGTGTTCTTTGGATGCAACTCAGCATTCTTTGTCCTCCAAACACGACGAGTTGAGTTTTTACCAAAAAGTTCTATTTTGGTTTCATCTGACATTCTCCCAATCCTCATCTGGATCATCCAAATGCTCTCTAGCAAACTTTAGACTTGCCTGAACATGTACTGGCTTAAGCAGGGGGACACGCCTGGCACTGCAGGATTTGAGTCCCTGGCGGCGAGTGTGTTACTGATGGTAGGCTTTGTTACTTTGGTCCCAGCTCTCTGCAGGTCATTCACTAGGTCCCCGTGTGGTTCTGGGATTTCTGCTCACCGTTCTTGTGATCATTTTGACCCCACGGGTGAGATCTTGCGTGGAGCCCCAGATCAAGGAAGATTATCAGTGGTCTTGTATGTCTTCCATTTCCTAATAATTGCTCCCACAGTTGATTTCTTCAAACCAAGCTGCTTACCTATTGCAGATTCAGTCTTCCCAACCTGGTGCAGGTCTACAATTTTGTTTCTGGTGTCCTTTGACAGCTCTTTGGTCTTGGCCATAGTGGAGTTTGGAGTGTGACTGTTTGAGGTTGTGGACAGGTGTCTTTTATACTGATAACAAGTTCAAACAAGTGCCATTAATACAGGTAATGAGTGGAGGACAGAGGAGCCTCTTAAAGAAGAAGTTACAGGTCTGTGAGAGCCAGAAATCTTGCTTGTTTGTATGTGACCAAATACTTATTTTCCACCATAATTTACAAATAAATTTATAAAAAATCCTACAATGTGATTTTCTGGATTTTTTTTCCTCATTTTGTCTGTCATAGTTGAAGTGTACCTATGATGAAAATTACAGGCCTCTCTCATCTTTTTAAGTTGGAGAACTTGCACAATTGGTGGCTGACTAAATACTTTTTTTCCCCACTATAAACTTTTTGTAATATTGATATCAACTAGAGAACTTGCAATTCAGTATATCTGAGAGGTCTCTTTTTTTAAAGTCAGTAATATGTTGATGTCCTGTTTCATGGTGGTTGATCCTGTGGTTCTAGGTGACCCTACATGGTCTGATCCTGGAGTTCCTCTCCTCCTTCACCGGCCTGGTGGACTTTATGCACCTGGAACCAGAACAGGCCTCCACATTCAACGAGGGAGACAACGTAAGAATTTACAGTCTATTAGGCTATTACCAATCACAGTTGGATGAGACCGAATGGTATAGAATGTCGGACTTTATTTCGTATGAAAGCAAGTTTTTCAACAGTAATCGTACATGCAGGAGTTGTAAATATTTCTACCTCAAATAACAAAAACAAATAATTCATGAGAATTTCAAATTGCCCAATTATGACTGTAATCTAGTTTAGACGTTACATTCAGTTTACCTTTGTTGACCTTTGACCTCTTACCCCTTTCTCTCCCAGGTGAAGGCCTGCATCCTTTATGTGGAGCCATCAACCCGGCTGGTGGGCCTGTCCCTGCGCAGCCACCTGCTGCAGCCAGGGGGCGACATGGATCTGGTGGCCACTGAGAGGATAGGGGAGGTGGCGCATGGCTGCAAGATGACCGCTCTCCATCACCTGTCTGGAGCCATGCTGGAGCTGCCTGACCAGACTGTGGTGTTTGTACATGTGAGTCCGTGTTGTTAGACCACACTTGCTACGTCTTGTGAGTTTAAGTACCAACTCGGGTCTTCGTACATGTTAGTTCATCTTGTTGGTAGACCATATTGTTGGTGTACCATGCTAACTATAGCCAAGGCCCTCTTTGTAGACCTGGTGGAGCACCTTAGTACTGCCAAAGTGCTAAGGATTAGCTGCTATTGGACAAAAACAGTGTTGTAGAGAATATTGCTACGGTTTTGGATGAGGAAGTTCATCAGCTATGGTGAGAACATAATGGTGAGCCCATGCCCCTTGGATCATGTGACAAACCAACATTTTAAAAACAATGCAAAACCTCAAACCTATGGCTGTTTTGACCTGGCCCAGTGAAAGTGGACTAATGTGGTCTGTGACTGGCCTAGTGGCAGTGGTTTGATTTGATCTCTCCGTTTCTCCTGTCTCCAGAGGAACCACATGAAGGAGCCCAGGGAGGCGTTCAACCTGAACCGTGTCATGGCCAAGCCTGAACACACCTGTAGGATCATGGACTTCAGCCCCATGGAGCAGGTGCACCTGGTCAGCCTGCGTCAGTAAGTCTGGTGTGTGTGTGTGTGTGTGTGTGTGGATGGACATCCTGTAGTGCAGTGGTATTCAAATGTTTTCATTTTCTTGGCAGGAATTTCTGGAGACCCCACCCAAAATCTAATGATTTACATCAACACTTAACCTTCAATTCATTATATTTAAATATTTTCTATCAAAATTAAGAGAACCAATAAATACATTTATTCAACTTTTTTTTTTTTTTCAAATTAGCTTTCTCATACGTTTGTATATAGTCCTATATATTAATCTGATTTCTTAATTGTCTGGTTGGGGAGCGACCCCACTGCAATTCCCAAGCAACCCCACTAGTCACGAACCTGACTTTGAATAGCGTGTGTGTGTGAAAGCCCTGTTGCAAATGTGTGTCACGTTTTCAATTCAATACATCCGTTGGAAAGGACGCATGTTTGTTCCAGCTTGGAAAGGACGCATGTTTGTTCCAGCTTGGAAAGGACGCATGTTTGTTCCAGCTTGGAAAGGACGCATGTTTGTTCCAGCTTGGAAAGGACGCATGTTTGTTCCAGCTTGGAAAGGATGCATGTTTGTTCCAGCTTGGAAAGAACGCATGTTTGTTCCAGCGTGTAACCTTGCGGTCTCTCCTATAGGAGCATCATTAATGCCCCGTTCTTCAGAAGATACCATGACATCCAACCTGGACAGATTGTTCAGGTAAGATATTTTTAGTTTCAGTCTCTCTCTCACACAACACCTGAAAGGTCTTCAAAAAAAGATACCGCATTAGCCCATTAAAGCATCATTGTGATAGTGTGTGTAGGGTGGCAAAATTCTGGTTAACTTTCCTAGGTTTTCTAGAAATCCAGGTTGGGGGATTCTGGATGATTTGCTCCTTATTCCGGGAATTGTGCATTGCTAGTGGTGTGTGTTTAACCCAGTTTGTCCTCCCTCCCTCCCAGGGCATGGTGACGTCCCTCCAGAGCCATGGCATGATGGTGAAGGTGACAGACTACATCAGAGGCCTGGTTCCCCGGACACACCTCTCTGACATCATCCTCAAGAACCCCGAGAAGAAGTACGCAGTGGGCATGACCATCAAGTGCCGGGTCAGTAGTACTGTGTAACCTCTCACCTTTAGAAAGGGTCAACTCTGTTGACCTTTAACCTTGGGGAACCAATCATTGATGAAATAAACACCTACTCATATTTGTTTTGTGTGCAAGTATTAGGTGTAGGTTAATCTACCTAATAAGTAGATGAAAAGGTGTCTTGTAAGGATCTGCCCCATTCTTTTTCAATTTTTGCTTAAAATGACATACCCAAATCTAACTTCCTGTAGCTCAGGACCTGAAGCAAGGATATGCATATTCTTGATACCATTTGAAAGGAAACACTTTGAAGTTTGTGAAAATGTGAAATTAATTTCGGAGAGTACAACACAGATATGGTAAAAGATAATACAAAAACCATGCGCTTAAAACATATAATTTGTACCATCTTTGAAGTGCAAGAGAAAGGCCATAATGTATTATTCCAGCCCAGGTGCAATTTAGATTTTGGCCACATGGTAGCAGCAGTGTATGTGCAAAGCTTAAGACTGATCCAATGAACCATTGCATTTCTGTTCAAAATTGTGTATCAAGACTGCCCAAATGTGCCTAATTGGTTTATTAATAACTTTTCAAGTTCATAATTGTGCACGCTCCTCAAACAATAGCATGGTATTCTTTCACTGTAATAGCTACTGTAAATGGGACAGTGCAGTTAGATTAACACGAATTTAAGCTTTCTGCCAATATCAGATATGTCTATGTCCTGGGAAATGGTCTTGTTACTTACAACCTCATGCTAATCGCATTAGCGCACATTAGCTCAACCGTCCTGCAGGTAGGACACCGATCTGTAGAGATCCTTAAGAGGTTTTGCTTGTCTGGTTTGCTGTCTAAGCTCTTAGTTTAAAACTGTTTCCCTCCATCCCTCTGTCTCAGGTGTTGTCGGTGGACCCACAGGAGAAGAAGCTGACCCTAACCAGGAAGAGGGCCCTGGTAGATTCCTCCCTCCCCCTCTTCCTGACCTACGAAGATGCCCGCCTGGTCGCGTCTCCCACGGGTTCATCGTCTGCGTCAAGGACTTTGGCTGCATCGTCCGTTTCTACGGCGAAGTCAAGGGGCTGGTGCCCCCCAACGAGCTCAGCACGGAGCCGGTGATAGTTCCTGAGAACATGTTCTATGTCGGACAGGTGAGTGGAAACAAAATGGCTGCTTGGAACTTTTCTGTATCTTGATAATTTTTATGTGTTGTAGATGAGTTGTTGTTCTGTGTTTCTACTTGCGATATAGGCTAATTATCTATTATCTTGAATAACTTTGAAGTAGCCTACTGACAGTTCTTGAACGTTGACACATAAAACAGTTCACTTTAATTGAAGTTCTACCATCAGTAGTCTTGCCGGTGTCGGGAAAGGTTCTGTTTTAAACTTCTGTATCTAAACAGGGAAGTCTTAGTTTAGACAGACAGCCCAATTCTGATCTCTTTTTCACTAATTGGTCTTTTGACCAATCACATCTGAAAAAGATCTGATGTGAACAGGTCTGATGTAATTTTTTCCACTAATTGGTATTTTGACAAATATCAGAATTGGGTTGCCTTTCTAAATGCAGTGTTAATGGCTACCTTGGTTCTCTGTTCTATTCAGGTGGTGAAGGCTAAAGTGCTGAACTGTGATGTGGAGAAGGAGAAGCTCCTTCTTTCCTTCAAGGCAGTGGCAGGAGGAGACACTGAGGGACCGCCTAAACCCAAGTTTGACTTTGAGATTGGGAAGGTAAGAAAATGGCAACACATCCTTTCATATTGTTAACACACAATAATCATATTTTGTTACAAATTCAGAAATGGTCTCTCTTTTTTTATGTAGTTGCATGTTCTATGCAGTTAAGTGTTTTAGGTTCATCTCAGTTGTTAGCTTGGAGTCTAAACTGATCTTTGCGTTCTGTTCTTGTCTTTGTTTATTGTTTTAGAAAGTGGAGGTTAAGGTGGTAAGTAAAGTCCTTACCGGGCTGGAGGTGTCCATTCTGCCAGAGGAGACCACCGCCTTGCTACCCATGATGCACCTCTCCGACCACGTGTCCAACTGCCCACTGCTGTGGGAGGGGCTGCAAGAGGGTGACATCATCTCCAACATTGTCTGCCTCAGCAAGAAGAAACAGAATATTGTATCCTTTTTCATACTTTTAAACTTCAGATCGCTCACTTACCTTCTCACATTTGATTTCAGACACATAGCCCAGAACGTTGTGGCCGAACAGTTGTCAACGTTGTGGCTGAACGTTGTGTTCGTCTCACCATTACGATTGGCTGTCGTGGTTGTTTAGAATGTAATGGCTATACCAAGGAAACGCCTCTTACTAAAGGACATCGTAACCTCTTTTTACTGTAGTAGGACTACACAGTACCTTTCCCTTGACCCTGCCTGTCTCAAGACCCTGACCAAAAAGCCCACGGTGAAGTCCTTCCTGGAGGAGGGGGCGTGGTGGCTAAGGAGTTCTCTGACATCACAGTTGGGCTGCAGCTGATTGGCTGGGTCAAGAACATCATGCCCTACGGAGTGTTTGTGGAGTTCCCCTATGGTCTGGTTGGCCTGGCCCCTAAAGCGGTGAGTTAGTAGGGAAGGAGTTGCTCGTGGGAGTTAATGAGAGTTAGCCACAGTCAATTGGAGTTAGTGGGAGTGCTGTGTAGTTAGTGGGAGTTAGTAGGGTTCAATGGGAGTTAGCGAAGAATATATTTAGCAGTTTGTTGAAAAGGTATAATCACCCTGACAAAGATCCACAAGGATCTGAAGCTCAGTCATATGGTGGACCAAAGAAACACAATCGGAGCAGAATTTATTTTCAGGATTCCTCTCTTTGTAGAATTTATGCAGCTCACCTCTCCTTTCTCCTTCAAATCATCAATAACATTGTCTAAAAGCCATTTAGTATAGAATAATTTATAATGACGTACTCTTTCTCCTGTAGGCCATGAGTGACAAGTTCGTCAGCGACACAGCGGTTCACTTCCAGCTGGGCCAGACGGTGGTCGCCAAGGTGACCAACTTGGACGAGGAGAAGCACAGGTTCCTGGTCAGTCTCAAGGCGTCAGAGGTCACCTCCCCTGAGAGAGACGGCCAGGCCAGGCTGATCCGAGGCCTGCAGGAGAGGAAAGCCGTGGTGGAGATGATGGCCAGCAGAGGTACGTGTGTTGAGTTCTAACGTTGTTGTTGTCAACTGTTGTAAGAACTATTTATTTACTTACGATTGCTAAATTCACTTTTCCAAGTAGGTTCAAAAGTGCTATTCCAATAAATTTAAGTTGGATCAAAATTATTATGCTAAGAGTTACCTTTAACTCTCTCTTTTCTCTTGTTCCTCTTCTCTCTTCCCTCTGTCTCTGACAGGTGACTCTGACCTACTCAAGCAGCTGTCTGCGGTGACCATAGGCCAGAAAATGAAGATGAGCATAGACGAGGTGAGGGAGGACGGGAGTGTCACCTTCAAGTCAGATGAACTGAGCGCAGCCACCGTACTGGCCACCAAGGACCATGCGCCTGGTGAGTATTCACTATAACGTCCAATCAGGGTTGGGCTCAATCCCCTTTAAATTCAGGAAGTGAATTGAAATTACAATTGTTAACTCCTGCATTGACTGAATTTAAATGGAATTGACCCTGCACCCAGTGGAACTTCTACCATACATAATATGGGGCATCTTTTGACTGTTACACCTTAGTCATCGCGATGAACCCAATAATAGAGCTTTGTTTACCCTTCTACCAGACACAACATGAGGAATCTTTTGAGTGTGGCACATGGGGAATGTTTTGACTGTTACATCATAGTTCTAATGTAAACTAAATGTGTGTAATGTTTAAGGTAAATTGGTGACGGGACAGAAGTGCATGCCAGTAATCCTCCACGTTGACCTCTTGACCTCTCAAGTCTACGTGTCCCTCTTGGCTAAACTGACCTGCAAGAGGAAAGAGGTGAGTACAAGGCTGCATCTCAAATGACACCCTAGTTCTTATATAGTGCATTTGGAACGCTGCCTTACTATAGCTAGTATCATTTGTGACTACGTGAAGCTTCTTTACAAGTGGTTGGGTGGCTGAATAGTGGATAATGTGTTTTTTTTATTTGGTAAAACATTTTTTCATTAAATGAGCAACTATTCAATACAATAGATCTGTATTATGCCTCAAGTTGAAACTCCCTGCACCCTTATGGACTTAACAATCTTTTCCACTTTGAAAAGCCTTAAAATCTTGATAGTTCATAAACTGTGTCCTTATAGGTGGAGGCAGGGTCCACACACACTGCCACGGTGCAGCATCCCGACCGCGACTTTGCCGTCATCTCATTGGGCGACACGGCCCAACTGACCGTCATCCAAACCACCAATCACCCCAACGAAACTTTCGCTTCGACTCTGAGAAACTGACCGCCGGTAAAACCCTGACGATCACCGTCACCAAATCCAGCTGCGAGGAACTAGAAGGGCTCCCCCTAGTGTCCTGGGAACTTGCCCCGCCCAAACGCCAGAGATTATTCTCCGACTCCAAGGGGTCGAAGGGCACGTATCGCTATGGCGACGTGGTCAAGGGGAAGGTGAAGACGGTGAAGCCTACGTGTGTGCTGGTGACGCTAGAGGACGGGAGCACGGGGTGCGTGCACGTGTCCGAGATACAGGAAGTGGTGTGCGTGGGAACGTTCCCCACGTCCCTCCTCAAGATAGGAAGTGAGGTCACAGCCCGGGTCATCGGAGGACGGGAGGGCAAACAGTCACAGGTAAGGATAACAATATAGTAACAGATTTAAGTAGCCACATTTTTTTATATAGTTCGATCATTTGAAGGATATTTCTGAATTACAGGTGTTCTGTTTGAAATATTTGCGTTATTTTAGAGTTGCAAATTAAGGAATATTGTCTTTCTTTTTTTAGGTTCTTGCCGTTCTCCCATCCCAACTTCACTTACTCCATGCCTGAACTCACACTTCTTCCCAGGTAAATGTTCTGAACATTTAGAAAAACGTTATTATAGTGGCATTTTTGGTTTCTTGTTGGATAATCTTTCCCTCTCTGGTCACAGTAACCTGAATGAAGATGCAGACGTTAAGCCTGTCAAGACCAAAAAGAAGCTGAAGAGTTATCAGGTCGGAGACGACGTCATTTGCTTTGTGTCAAAGGTGAGTTTGAGCAAAAGTAAATCGAAGTTAAGTAACTTGTTATACAGAATGTGTGAAACATGTTTAGTAGTAGTACTAGTTGTGTTAAACGTGTGTTTCTTCCTCAGTACTTTCCAGAGAGGAAGTGTCTAGAAGTGACTACTGGTCCCTCAGTAACTGGAACTGTTGAACAACTGGCCATGACCTCTGAACCTAAAGTACGTTTTATATACACTTAACTCAATGTGTTTCTAATTCCTTCTATGGGGAATTCCTCAAAGACCTCAAGACATTTTTGTAAAACTGTAAAATGAAGATGGTGTCATCCCTCAGATGTCCCTTATACTGTATGGATCTGTGTTCACCCTAATAGGTTCACTAAAATCTGTTTTAAATTGTATTATTCAGGATGCCAAACACCCAGAGAAGCTGTTCAAGCTGGGCCAGGCGGTCAGTGCTAAGGTGGTGACAGTCAGCTCCTCCAAGCCCTCACGCCTCTCATTGTCTCTCAATGGTAAGAACACAAAATAAATACAAAAACACAACCCTCTTCTAACTGTCAATATAAGACCCTTCCAACCATCAATAGTACATTGAATATTCCATAGACCCTTCCAACCATCAATAGTACATTGAATATTCCATAGACCCTTCCAACCATCAATAGTACATTGAATATTCCATAGACCCTTCCAACCATCAATAGTACATTGAATATTCCATAGACCCTTTCCATCCATCAATAGTACATTGAATATTCCATAGACCCTTCCAACCATCAATAGTACATTGAATATTCCATAGACCCTTCCAACCATCAATAGTACATTGAATATTCCATAGACCCTTCTAAACATCAGTACATTGAAAATAGGCCCTTCTAACCACCAATACAGAAATATCAACGTATAACCAACTTTTAAACTTTGAACCATCACTACAGACATGTCAACTCACCATATACAGCTCTCTAGCTATGTTGTGGTTGCATTTACGCACTCGTAATGTTGGTTGTCAATCACTGTCAGGTGTACACAAGTTGGAGAAGGGCCGTGTAGTCATGGGGTTGGTGCAGAAGCTAGATCCCAACCTGGGTCTGCTGGTGAAGCTGCCATTCAGCGGCATGGGAACGGTTGCCATGGAGGACCTGGCCGACAACTATAAGCCAAAACCTCTGGAGCCGTACAGCAAGGACCAGCTGGTCAGGTCAGCGACACACTTTAAACCTGGGTTAAAGGCTAACTGAACCAGGCTAAAAGTTAGTCAATTTAAAATGGTTTTGGAGTGTTAACTCTAAAGCTGGACTTTTATTTATGTAATTCTTCAAGTTATTTCAAGGTTATACCAAGTAATTTGTTAATGTTTTTGTGCTCTCTCTGTCTAGGTGCTGCATTGTGGGAGAGGCGAAGAGCAAATGGCAGTTGTCCCTCCGCCATTCGAGGTATGATTCCCTCTCTGACTTGGTTTTCATGGACAAAGTGAATTTAAAGAGTTCAAGTGTATTAGGAAATGACTCCCAAAGCAATAACGACACCCTATTTAACCCTATACATGTCTCTCTCTTCATTCTTCTCCTCTCTTCTACTGGTCCATTCAAACTATCATCATATATCTATGTTAGGTGCTTTGAGCACTGGAAAAGGGCATTTTCTAAATGAATAATTTGAATTATCTTTCAGGACAAACCCAGAGAAGGCCTCAGTAGTAAAGGACCCAGAGATTGTGTCTCTAGAAGACCTGTCAGAGGGGCAGATCATCAGAGGCTATGTGAGGACTGTCAATGCACAGGGAGTCTTTGTTAGGTAACTCAGTCCATTATCCTTTTAAAGAAACCAACCCTTTTATACAAAAAAAAATACATACCTTTACAATGTCCTGGAAAGATATGAAACAATTAATGAAAAATACATGTAAAGTATTCATTACTTCTGTATTATACTTAGACAATATATCTCAGATTCTCAGTCCCTTTAGTATACATGTACAATGGTCTGGGAGGATATGAAATTATCATGCAGCTTTTTCCTGAAGATCAATTATGATTATGAAAACCCAACGTAGAAAATCTGTTGCTATGCTAATATATAGCTAATTGAAAATGTTGCCTTTTGTTTTTGACAGTTTGTCTAGATCCATGAAGGGCAGAGCCCAGTTCCAGAAGGCCACTAAGTACTTTGTGGCTAGCCACCAAGACTATGCCAAGAAAGTACCACAGGCCACACTGCTCACCACCAAGATCCTCAGGTAAGACCCCCCCCACAATAATTTGGTACAACCCCACCACCACTGCTAGGGGAATAGGTCGGCCCTTCCTGACCATCTCATTCTAGAATAGAGGTGTTCCATAAAACAAGGAAGTTGTTAGTCATATTTTTGATAATAACCTAGATTTATTTGTTTTATTGAACATGTTTGTGACCCACAGGGTTATTATGGCGGAAACAACAGCATCAATGTGTAGGAGTTCTTAGTTTTCTACATTTTGTTTTTAACATGAATGTGTTGTTCCTCTCAGCATCGACCAAGAAAACGGGCTGGTGGATCTGTCTCTGCTCCAAGAGGACACTGGGAAACCAGACGTGCTCCCAGAATCCCTGGGGCTGCCCCTGCGCCTGACAGGAGAGGCCAAGGAGAAGCGTGACGCCACCAAGAAGAGGAAACGCACGGAGTCAGAGAGCAAGCAGGTGTTTTACTTGTCCCTCTTTTCTTAATACAAGGTCATCTAACGTAGCAGGCATAAAAAGAAACGCCTGAGCGGGGTCACCACATCCAGTTTTCAGAGGAAAAGGAAGCTACGCTGGAGATACTGTATCCCTGAAAACCAGATGTTTCTAGTGACCCCACTGAGGGTGAAATACAAGCTAATCCTTCTTTAGTTTGAATAAACGTAAAAGTGTTACGACACCTGCGACAAGAGAACTGAGATGTGGGAGTGCTTTTATATATATTATACATGTAATACAATTTAGATAATACGCTATTTTGAAAGGAAACCTGTCCTCTTCCATGATGTCACTGATACTAATACTACTACACAGAATAGAGGAAGCACTGATCACTGTATAACTTGGATTGCCCTAGCAGTTTGACTGGGGACTGGAATGTCTAATCCAATATAATCACTTATCTTCTGTCTTCACGCAGGGAACTGCAGAGAAAGCTTCAAAGAAGAAGATGACAAAGAAGGGGAAAGGGGAGGACAGCGACAGCGGAGTGGAGGTGTACTTCAGAGAAGAAGAGGAGGAGGAGGAAAACAAGTTGGAACCTGCGGAGGTAGAGAAGCCCGTCCCAGTGCAGCCGGCCAGACTGCAGGTGACCGGAGGGTTCTCCTGGGATGCAGCGCTGAGCGCCCTGAAACCAGCTTCCGCTGCCCTGGGGGCAGAAGACTCCAGCGACGGGGAGGACGGCGAGGTGAACACTAAGGTAAGGAGTAATGCTGTGGTTGTACTATGAGTGGCACCTACTAAAGGAAATCGCTTAGTAAAGGAATGTTTGCATTGCATTTCCTGTGACGGTTATAATGACTGTACAGCCTCCAGAATGTTCATGGAGGTGTACATTTGACCTCTCCCTTGGATTATTTATAGTACTGGCGTTGTTTTTATGACCTCTCTCTCTCTCTTTCCTTCCTCTCTTGATCCGCCACTCTCCTCTAAATCCTTTCTTTCCTTGCTTTCATCCCTCTTCCACCCAGCCCCAGAAGAAGTCTCGCCATGAGCAGGAGGTGGAGAAGCGGGAGGCTGAGAAGGCCCTGACCAAGCTGGAGACGGAGCTGATGGACCCAGGCCTGCGACCCCAGACGGCGGCTAGCTTTGAGCGCCTGCTACTCAGCTCCCCTGACAGCTCTCTGCTCTGGCTGCAGTTCATGGCCTTCCACCTGCAGGCCACACAGATAGAACAGGCTAGAGCTGTGGCCGAGAGGGCTCTGAAGACTATCTCCTTCAGGTTAGTGGTGGGGTGGGGTGGGGACAGGTGTGTGTGTGTGTGTGTGTTCATAACACGCTCCTTAGATCCACCTCTGGAGGGTTCTCCTGTGCTGGTGCTGTCGTCGCTCTCTGAGTGCTTCAACTCCAGCCTGGAGGCCCTCAGCAGCTTTCTGGCTGTACAGTTGGAGGTGCTTGAGTCATTGGTGTGTGAGAGCAGTCTACCTGCCCCTCCCAGCCCCACTGCTGCCCTGGCAACCCTCAGTTCTACTGGGGGGACTACCAGCGCAGCTAGGCTGGGGGGCGGACAACACGAAGAAGAAAGCGGGTCCTGTGGGTGGGTTGGCGTTGGGGAATATGAATGTGTTGATTAGGGCTGGGCAGTATACTGTATTTTACGATGTACCAGTATTGATGCACGGACCGGTTTGTGTTTTTACTTGACCTTCTAAAACGGTATTTGAATGTTTGGTTTGTTAAATGGGATACGCTGTGTGTAACGTCCATTTGTATAGTTTACTTCACTACTTGGGTCATCTCTCTGCTCTCTCTCTCTCTCTCTCTCCATGCCCATTTCCACAGGCCTAGCCCGGCCCCCCCTGTCACTCAAGGAGCGCATTTGTTGTTGAGACACTTGAGTTCAGTCTGCATGGTCAATGCAACACTGTTGAGGACAACGATGCTGTTTTCACTTTGCTTCTTAATATAAATCCACTAGCGTTCTGTAATTACACTATTCGTTTTTGTTTCTTACATCTGCAAACGGCTAGTTTTGTCTTTTCTTAGAAAGTTGGGCCTTAATCTTATTTGCCGTTAATGCTAATCCCTAGTTAGCTGGCTAGCTAGCTAATAAATGTACTGAGTCAGAGCAAACGTAATTAGCTATACAGCCTGATAATACGTGTGTCTTCAGTATCTTCTAAATCAAAGAGGAATACGCAAAGCATGAATATGTTAGCTAAATTAAGTAGCTTAAAGAAAACATTGAATGTAGCCAAAGATTATAGGGTCCCCAAGGAAACACTTGTCAACACTTTGGTTCCTACCCTGTCACAATAACTCTTCCCTGGCATTTTTGTTCGTTGTCATGTCAAACAACACTATTCAAAGTGCCCACTATAAAATTCTAACTATAGAATTAAAATAATCATTCTATTTCCATGATTCCAACAGTTCACCCAAGTGTTTTGCTCTGATTTGCAAGTCAAATCGCAGTTGCAACATTTGGTAAAAATAAGGCCTAGATTGTTTGCCCGTATCGTGCAGCCCAATGTGGCAGTATGGAAATGATCTCAAATTAGTGCAGGAAATGCAGAAATTGGTAAAAATGTAGGAAAATATTTTTGGCTGAATTGAACAGTATTAAACAATCAGAATGTAGAAAGACCCATTTGAAATAACTTAGAATGTATGTGTTGCCACCCTAGGGTCACACACTACTCATAAAGCAAATGTTGAACTTTTATTATTCAAAAACATAAAATACTGTCATACCGCCATTAACATTTTTTTTAAATAAATAAAATGTACACTGTCATATTTTGGCCATATCACCCAGCCCTAGTATTGATTGTGTGTAATGTCTGTGTCCTGTCTGTCATCAAATCATTCTTAACAAAATGTATCACAAAAGAAAGAGTGAAAGAAGGAAAGGGTGTATAACGTATGTATTCTATAACACGCATGTATTCTCCCTCAGAGAAGAGCAGGAGAAGCTGAATGTGTGGGTGGCTCTGTTGAACCTTGAGAACCTGTATGGGACAGAGGAGAGTCTTCAGAAGGTGTTTGAGCGAGCCGTGCAGTATTGTGAACCCATGCCCGTCTACCAGCAGCTGGCTGACATCTACGCCAAGTGTCAGAAGACTAAGGTAGCTTACTGCCAGGGCTCACAAACGTTCATTAAAATGGCAAACATTCCTCAATGAAAAAAGTGATATACCTCTCGTATTTACTCGTGTGGTATTAGAGCACATTCGATGTTGTATTGGGAGTTTTATTTCTGAGCTTCTTGTACGGTTTCTTTTGTTGCATGGTCCTGCTATCTCACTGTTTTTACTGGTACGGTTTTGGAGTAGGTTCTCATCAATTGTATGTATCTGTGTGTGTAGGAGGCGGAAGGTCTGTACAAGACCATGGTGAAGAGGTTCCGTCAGGAGAAGGCTGTGTGGCTGAGCTACGGGACCTTCCTGCTTCAGCAGGGTCAGAGTGACGCGGCCAGCGCCCTGCTACAGAGGGCCATCAAGAGCCTGCCTAACAAAGACAGTAAGGCCCCTGTTATCACCTTTAGGACTCCTACACACCTTTTGGGAGCCCCATACCTCAACACTTTCCCTTTTGGACCTCGAGCTCCTACTGGACACTGGGTTGGATTGATATAAACAAGATGGCTATAGCGCCATCTTGTGGAATTTTGGCTGTATTGCTTACGCCAATCTTTCCTGTCCTGATTCTACTCAGTCCGTTTATCTTTCTACAGATCTACTCACCAAGTCATTTTCCAGGTTGACAGCTCTTAGTTAGTACCTTTTTGACTCTATGGCAAAAAGTACTAACTAACACCTTACATACAGTATCTCCATGGTAACCATCCACCTTCTCCGTCCTCCTCCTCTTCAGATGTGGATCTGATCGCTAAGTTTGCCCAGCTGGAGTTCCGCTACGGAGACGTAGAGCGAGGAAAGACCATGTTGGACAAGGTCCTGACCAGCTACCCCAAACGCACCGACCTGTGGTCCGTCTTCATAGACCTCATGGTCAAACACGGCTCCCAGAAGGAAGTCCGGTGAGTGAGACCGACGGCACCTCACTGGTTTTGTTTTGTTCTACGAAATGACGTTGGAATAGCCTGATCCCAGGTCTGTTTGGCATGACAATGACCATGGGAGTTGGCAATAAAGCACCAACACATCTGGGACCAGGCTTACCTGGTAATATTTGATTTATAAAAACGTGTAATATTTGAATATTAAATATTTATCAACTTCAGTCTAGGAAATAGGTACATGTAAGTTCTTCACCACCTCAACTGACAAACTTGTATTCATTAATTTGACTTTTGTAGCACATAACTAGTCATGAATTTAGGTGTTATTGAGGGCATATGCTAACTACCATATACAGTGCATTTGGAAGGTATTCTGACCACTTCCCTTTTTCCACATTTTGTTACATTACAGCTTTATTCTAAAATGGATTAAAAAGAAAAATACTCAATCTACACACAATACCCCATAATGGCAAAGTGAAAACAGGTATTTTTTTGCACATTTATTCAAAATATGCGAAAACAGATACCTTATTTACATAAGTATTCAGACCCTTTGCTATGCCACTCGAAATTGAGCTCAGGTGCATCCTGTTTCCATTGATCATCCTTGAGATGTTTCTACAACTTGATTGGAGTCCACCTGTGGTAAAATCAATTGATTGGACATGATTTGGAAAGGCACACACCTGTCTATGTAAGGTCCCACAGTTGACAGTGCATGTCAGAGCAAAAACCAAGCCACGAGGTCGAAGTAATTGTCCGTAGAGCTCCGAGACAGGATTGTGTCGAGGCACAGATCTGGGGAAGGGTACAAAACATTTCTACAGCATTGAAGGTAAAAGGCATATGATAGCCCGCTTGGAGTTTGCCAAAAGGCACCTAAATGACTCTTAGACCATGAGAAACAGGATTCTCTGGTCTGATGAAACCAAGACTGAACTCTTTGGCCTGAATGCCAAGCGTGATGTCTGGAGGAGACCTGGCACCATCCCTGGCACCATCCCTATGGTGAAGCATGGTGGTGTCAGCATCATGCTGTGGGGATGGTTTTTCACCGGCAGGGACTGGGACACTAGTCAGGATTGAGGGAAAGATGAACGGAGCAAAGTACAGAGAGATCCTTGATGAAAACCTGCTCCAGAGCGCTCAAGACCTCCTTGAGTGGCCCAGCCAGAGCCCGGACTTCAACCCGATCGAACATCTCTAGAGAGACCTGAAAATAGCGATGCAGCGACACTCCCCATCCAATCTGACAGAGCTTGAGAGGATCTGCAGAGAAGAATGGGAGAAACTCTCCAAATACAGGTGTGCCAAGCTTGTAGCGTCATACCCAAGAAGACTTGCGGCTGTACTCGCTGCCAAAGGTGCATCAACAAATTACTGAGTAAAGGGTCTGAATACTTATGTAAATGTGAGATTTTCTTTTTTAAATAAATTTGCAAACATTGTCATTATGGAGTATTGTGTGTAGATTGAGGGATTTTTATTTCATTTTAGAATGAGGCTGTAAGGTAACAAAATGTGGAAAAAGTCAAGGGGTCTGAATAATTTCCGAATGCACTGTCATTGGTAGCAAGGTGTTTCCTGTCATTTGACCTGGTCTAACATCCTGTTTCCTGTGTGCAGGGCTGTGTTTGACCGTGTGATCCACCTGAGTGTGGCGGTGAAGAGGATCAAGTTCTTCTTCAAGCGTTACCTGGAGTATGAGAAGAAGAATGGCACGCCAGAGAGCATCCAGGCTGTCAAGGAGAAGGCTCTGGAGTACGTAGAGTCTAAAGGGACAGAGGCTGCCAGATAGAGACACACACACGTACGTCATGTTTTGGGGATTTTCCAACAGCTGTTGTGCAACTGTGGGAAAAGTAGCAAACTGGCAAATAGCTCAAGGGAAGCCTGACCTGAGTGTCATAACAGCCTCCACACACACTGAGATACACACCCTGCTATTGGATAGTGCTGTTGGATATTCAGAGAAGACATTTGTTCATTGCTTGAAAGCTTTCAAATGGTGACGTGTCACATGATATGGACTTGGAAATGTGGGAGGTCATTCTACCTGGTCGTTTTAACCCATTTTGTATAAATAGCATAATTTTAACTAAATTTACTTTTTTGTGTATGTATGGATGACAAAGCATTCTGACCTGACTGAATAGAATGACTATCATATTGTAATAAAATAAATGATAGTAAATAGCCTAAACTGATCATGTCTTATATACCATCTACTAATCATTTACAGAAGATGCACCACAGAGAGGATACATTATATTTTATTTAAAAGCAACAAACGATACAAAATTACAAGATGGGGGTCACGACGTTACGTACATACAGGCAAGACTAGCTGTCTATCAGTCTTCGAGGTTATGGACCTGGCTTGTGTCAGAAATGGCACCCTATTCCCTATATAGTACACTACTTTTGACCAGGGCCTGCATAGGGTTCTGGTCAAAGGTAGTGCACTGTGTAAGGAATAGGGTTCCATTTCAGACACATTCCTGGATATATAGTTCTGTACATCAGAGAGCTGCTGTGATGTTGGTATCGGACTGGTTTTGTGATTCCAGCCTTTGGCTGCGTTCCTGACCAACTACATTGCAGTCGCCTGCCAGATCTCCACGCCTGGTTAAGTGTTTAGCATGTCAGCTAACCGCATACGGCTGCGCAGTCGATGACATGGCATAGAACCATTTGTTGCTGTGTGCGGCGCGACTGCAATGTAGTCTGCCTGGAACGTGACCAATGTTTTGACTACCTCAGTATAGTGTTACCTAGGTTGGAGTTGGCAGTATTGGACATGTTCTGTGTGTGGCACATGGTATTGAATGGCATGTTTGTGCTGGCTTGTTTTGTAACACCCCTGAGGTATGAGAGGTATCCATTTACATCAATCCTGATTCTCGACCAATGACCTTCTCAGAATGCCTGACGTGTCGTAGGTGATTGGCTTTTTCTGGCAGTGTTGTACCAGGCATCGTCCAATGACTGGGGGAGAACACGGTATTATAAAGTGGCTCCTGTTCCTGTGTCACTTTCCTCTCGTTCTCACTGGAGACACTATTAGTACGCTGCTGACCTGCAACATGAATCTTCGGGTCAGGAGTGTCCGTATAGCCTTTTCCCATTCTCACTGATATAAACGGGAGGATAGACAACAGCTTTATGGAACTCCACTGCTAAGCTAGGAGGGCCCAATCCCAAACTGACCTGCTGCGCCTGATCCCCTACCTTATCCTTAATTTCTTGCAGGAAGCCCCATTGGCATGCTAGTAGGGCCAAATTCCAAACCCCACATCCTGATCCCTTGTACCACATCCCTCAGGCTTAGGGTTATCCTTTTGTTTTCAGGTTCCATTGCTAAACTAGTAGGGCCCGATCCTGAAACACTCCCTTGCACCCTGTCCCTCGGTCATCATTGACTTTCTTGATGATCTGAAAGGCCTGGACGGGTGTAATCAACATCCATATACATTACCCAAACCCCAGCCATATTGATTAATGCTCAGTCAACGACTAACACCAAGGAAGCCACTTTAAGAATACAATCAACTCTGTGTGATGTCCATAAAATGACCATCATGTCAATAAGATGACCATCAATTCCGTGTAAATGTGTACAGGTGCGTATGGCGGTCGTGGTGGCCCCTGTGGGTCCTTCACACCTCCTCTGGTTCCTGGGGCCCCTCAGTTCCTTGTGTGGGGTCTGGGTGGAGCCTGAGGATGGGCTTGTTACACATGGGGCACACGCTACGGATCTCCAGCCACTTCAGCAGGCACCTGGATGGGGCACACAAAATAGACAGAGATTTCCTCAAAAGTGCATAACCTGTTCAAATATTATAGAGATGCATCCATCTTCATTCCTTTTCCTTTCCTTTCTTCCATGAGCTAATCATTGATCTGACAAGGATGTTAACTTCAAGGAAGGGAGGATGGAACCAGATGGATTTAGGATGTAATCATGTTAGTATCAGCTGCCTCTTGAACGTCATTATGACCACAGCCGCATTGACATTTTGTAAGTTCCGTCTATAAGGAGAGCCTAACTGTTAACTCACTTCTTGTGAAATGCGTGTGAACACGGACACACGGCTAGCTCATCTCTGGTCCGAAACTCTTCCAAACATACTGCACACGTTTGCTTTAAGGGCAAGAAGAAAAATGTGTTAGTGTGTGTGTGCATGTGACTACAAGTGTGTGTTCACATCTACAGGAACAATGACTGAGTCAACCCGCCCTCAGCTCTAAGTTAAATACATCATCTGAGTTCAAACACTCAACACCAGGTTAAATCAAAGGCATTGCTTCGCCACGGGGGTTTCCCAAGTAGCTAACACGAGCCACACAGAAATGGTTCAGAAAATGTTAGGTTGTTTGGAAAATAATGTATCTGCATTGAAATAAAAACGTCACACAGAATAACATGACTTACTCCTAGAAGGCTCAGCTTCTTGCCTGCCCCTTTAAGAACCACCTATTGAGAATGGAAAAATTAAAAAGCAGTTTGTACATGTGTTAGAGTGAGCTATAAGCTACTTGTCACACAGATATTGGTACAAATCCAGGGTTGGCGTAATGAAGGTTAACTATAAAGAGTAGTGGGTGTTGTGTTTCACACGCTGACGACAACAGACGGTGTGAAATACAGTAGTTGCAGTGTAACCATGGTCAGACCCCAGCGCTACATGTGCTCTTGTAGTGATAGGCCTACCTCATTGTAGCTGAACTGCTCTCTCGTCCCTTGCTGTTTCAACCTACAAAGAGCCAAATACAAAATGGCCGTGCTTAAAGATGGAGTCCGGGATCTTAAGCACTTACAAATTTGAAACATATTGTGTGAATGGAATTCATAATTCTTATTTGGGGGGGGATAACGTACACGAAATGGAATGACATAGTACCCAATTGTGCACAATTATACAAAACCTCTGTAGCATCACTTTAAAATGCAGTGTATTCCAATGGCCTATCTTATACAGTGCCCTTAAAGTATTCACACCCCTTGACCTAGACAGGCACTGTATGTCGGACTTGGTATTTATTGCTTACATTGCATGGTGCTTTGTTAAAATGTAGAATATAACTGATGCATTAACAGTATAATATACCAACGTAATGTAATATACAGTACCAGTCTAAAGTTTAGACACATACTCATTCCAGGGTTTTTCTTTGTTTACTATTTTCTACATCAAATAATAGTGAAGACATCAACACTATTAAATAACACATGGAATCATGTAGTAACCAAAAAAGTGTTAAACAAATCAAATATTTTATATTTGAGATTCTTCAAAGTATCCACCCTTTGCCTTCATGACAGCTTTGCACACTCTTGGCATTCTCTCAACCAGCTTCACCTGGAATGCTTTTCCAACTATCTCGAAGGAGTACCCACATATGCTGAGCACTTGTTGGCTGCTTTTCCTTCACTCTGCAGTCCAACTCATCCCAAACCATCTCAATTGAGAATGAGGTCAGGTGATTGTGGAGGCCAGGTCATCTGATGCAGCACTCCCATCACTCTCCTTCTTGGTCAAATAGCCCTTACACTGCCTGGAGGTGTGTTGGGTCATTGTTCTATTGAAAAACAAATGATTGTCCCACTAAGCTCAAACCAGATGGGATGGCGTATCGCTGCAGAGTGCTGTGGTAGCCATGCTGGTTAAGTGTGCCTTGAATTCTAAATAAATCACAGACAGTGACACCAGCATCACACCACCTCCTCCATGCTTCACAGTGGAAACCATACATGTGGAGATCATCTGTTCACCTACTCTGCGTCTCACAAAGACACGGCGGTTGGAACCAAAACTCTCAAATTTGGACTAATCAGACCAAAAGACAGATTTCCATCAATCTAATGTCCATTGCTCGTGTTTCTTGGCTCAAGCAAGTCTCTTCTTCTTATTGGTGTCCTTTAGTGGTGGTTTCTTTGCAGCATTTTGACCATGAAGGTCTGATTCACGCAGTCTCCTCTGAACAGTTGATGCTGAGGTGTGTCTGTTACTTGAACTCTGTGAAGCATTTATTTGGGCTGCAATCTGAGGTGCAGTTAACTCTAATGAACTTATCCTCTGCAGCAGAGGTAACTCTGGGGGTCTTCCTTTCCTGTGGCGGCCCTCATGAGAGCCAGTTTCATCAGAAATACCGCTTGATGGTTTTTGCGACTGCACTTGAAGAAACTTTCAAAGTTCTTCATTTTCCCGGATTGACTGACCTTCATGTCTTAAAGTAATGATGGACTATTGTTCCTCTTTGCTTATTTGAGCTGTTCGTGCCATAATATGGACTTGGTCTTTTTCCAAATAGGTCTATCTTCTGTATACCACCCCTACCTTGTCACAACACAACTGATTGTCTCAAACGCATTAAGGAAAGAAATTCCACAAATTAACTTTTAACAAGGCACACCTGTTCATTGAAATGCATTCCAGGTGACAACCTCAGGAAGCTGGTCGCGAGAATGCCAAGTGTGCAAAGCTGTCATCAAGGCAAAGGGTGGCTACTTTTGAATATCTCAAATAAAAAATCTATTTTGATTTGTTTAATACTTTTTTGGTTACTACATGATTCCATATGTGTTATTTCATAGTTTTGATGTCTTCACTATTATTCTACAATGTAGGAAATAGTCAAAATAAAGTTACTGTGAAACCAAGGTAAATAAAAGCTATTTTTCTCAGTTCCACGCTATGAGCAGTTACTGCCTTTTTTCTTGGTAGGGCAGAGTAGGTGTGTCCAAACTTTTGACTGGTACTGTATATAAATAATACCATAGGCCTATAATATGATAATAATTAAATAAAGGCTCTTGAAGCATAATAAGTGAAGCCTCCATGTGGATAAGTCTACATGTTAATATCCTGATTGCAATGGCAACCGGCCAGCAGCCATCTTTGTTTGGGTCCTTCCCCTACGGTTTCCAATAGGTGGTACAGCCACAAATTCAAAATTCATTGTATCGTAAAATTTATGAGCACAAAAATGTGATTTTTGGTCTTAATTTAAGGTTAGGGTTAGGCATAAGGTAAGCAGTGTGGTTAATGTTAGGGTTAGGTTTAAATTCAGATGTTAAATTGTAGAAATAGGCAGGGTTTATCACTTTGTGGCTGTTCCAGCTAGTGATGACCCTACATACCTGAAGAGGTAGCAGCAGAAGATGAGGCTGAGCATGAAGACGAACAGGCCGATGCCCAGCACTATGACGTAGACATTGAGTGGCAGGTGGTAAGTGGTATCCATCTTGCTAAGTCCACAGTACTTCTCAAAGTGCTGGAGACCTAAACCACAGGCATCCTGAGAAGAAGAAAAATATTTGCACACAGCTTGTTGTCATGAAAGAGATTGTCAAAACAATAGAGGGACTTGAATGAAAACATGTCACAGCTAACCTCACCATATAATGAAAGTGTTGTAAATACTCATATGTTTTCCTCTCTAAAAACAGAGGAGCCGGGGACATATCCCCACATGCAAAACGTCTCACAGCTTCTTGTTTACACACCTTTAAAACAGGAGAGAGAGACACTAAAATGGAACGCAGATTCTCTCGCTGATTCACTTCTCATGTAGGTGTTATAACTAGAGACATATTTATATATGGAAATATATATTTCAATCTAAATATAGGGCTCTTGTGATAACGGCATTCCTTACTGTATGGTATTCCTCCCTTAGACAACACATCTCCATTATATCCTCCATGTAGGACACAAGAGCCACCGACATGTGTTTTACTATCTAGGGCTGCATGTTAGAAAGCCTAGTAAGCCGTGTATTGACAATTCAAACGACAAGGTCAATATTTGGTGAGGAGGGAGGGGAAGTGACTGCCTGGTATTTGGCTCCCATCCCACCCATACTGCTCTGTATTGCTCTGCTCTGACTGGAGCCGAGGCACGTAATTGGCAGTGAACTAAACCAACATGGAGTACGGTGGCTCCACTTCCGCCGGTACGCCATCTGCTCCACAGACTCCCCTTCACAGACTAGGTGGCTGGCCTGTGGGTTGTGTGTGTGTCATGGGTGGGGGTTGGTTGGGGGCTTGAGCTAGCCTTTTCATGAACAGACACACAACACTCTAGGGACTGAGGCACCATTTGGCAAGACAATGGTAACCAGGAAGCACCACTTCTACCCATATGCCCCATGTGTTCTGTTCTTATGAATTTGCTTCACCACGGACAAGATGCCCCCTTACCCCGCTCTCTTTGCCAGTCTGTTTTAACGGCCATGGCCGTGTCACTTCATTTGGAGTGATAGAACGGGTACAGCTGGAGCACAGTGGGGGGTATGGGGTCATTAATTTGACATTGGGGTAAAGGGAGGGGGAATGGGAGTAGGGGGGGTCTTAGAATTGAAACATGGTTACATAGACAGTTTATTTTCTCAGATGTAGAATGGACCATATGCAGAGACCGGCTAGGTATTGAATAGTTACACCACCTCTAGTAGTACCGTTAGTTACAGTTACATGATGGTTGCTATGTAGCCTATATATAACTAACTAAACATGACCCTGGAAAATTGAATTATTTTGAGTGCCGTTTCACCATTTCGACAAACCCAAATGAACCCACATGCAATTTCGTCATTTCTCATTTCTCAAGCATATCAATTACAGAAACCCTGTTAGCAGTAAGTAAATAGTTGAAGGGAGAGGGGAGAGTTATAGTGGAACACACAGGCTGTGTAAGCTATGGACTACATTTCATTGACTTGGCAGAAGGTTGAGGAAAAACACTTACCGTTACACCATTGGAATGGTTGCATGAAATCTGACTCCCAGGACTGCAGCAGTAAATCCAGGCCCAGTCAGGAGAAGGCTGGACCTGTGTGAGGGCCAAACTACCAGGTTACCCCGACGCCCGGACGCCCAAAATCAGTCTCTAAACTGGGGCTAAAAGAAGACAAACGAGTCGCTGGGGTGGTTTGAGGTTGTGGTGGATCGTCCAAAAACAAAACCATGAAGATGATCAGAATTCAGAGAAGATTCTGCAGATTCCGGCTGTGCGGATTTGTCCACTCAGCAATCCATGCATGACATTCCCAAATCTGGATTAGCTCCCGAGGGTTAGGATTTGGAGATTTGGGATTGGGAGTGCTGCAGTCCTCGTGTGTGTGCTCCTTCTCCTTTCTCAACATTGACGATGACGTCCAAGTGATGACTGTCAGAGAGAGACGAAGAAATCAGTTTAGTCACACAGCTCTTACCTCATGTCAACGTCCACTGTTGAAGTGGTGAAATCTGCTCTCAACACTGAGCAAAACAACACACATTTCCTTTCCTCCCAATCAAAACAACTTGCATTCAGGAGAAAAACAGCCCCATAAATTGCAATCAGGTAAACAACAACCTATCCAGTTCATCACAGTGACAGAAAACCATTCCAAAGAGTCCCTGCTTTGTCCCCCTCCAAATCCTTCTGAACAGAGGGATTTTCACCAGCCTTATCCCCTCGGTCTGCCCTCTCTTCTCCTCCTCTTCCTCTACTCCTTCAGTGCTCTGATCTACTAGAGGGGTAGAGCGTACTCTTCACAGCAGGAAAAACATGATTCCCCCAAAACACAAACAAAGAACAGTCTTCTAGCTGGGATATTTTGCTAGTGTGTGTGTGTGTGTGTGTGTGTGTATTTAGGAGGGGGAAGTTCCTACTCTCCCTCTAACCATCTGCTGCTTCGATTGAGAAAAATGTTGAGACAAAGACAGTCTCCCACCTCCAGCTGGCCTGGTCATGGTGGCAGTCTTCCCTCTCCGTCTCAATCCATAATGGTGGTCTAGAAATCTGCCTCGATCCTCCTCTGCTGCTTCTGCTATTGCTGCTACTGTTCCTATATTTCTGCCTCTGCCTCTCTCTCTCTGTCTCTCTCTCTCTGTCTCTCTCTCTCTCTCTCAATTCAATACAAGGGTCTCTCTCTCTCTGGTTTGTAAACAGAGCTCTGGCTGTTGGTCATGTGACCAGTCCTTTGCCTCGCAACTCTCGTTTTCCCCCCTACCCCTCCCTCTCCTTTGGGCCCTCCCCTTCTCCCTCTGTCCTCCAATCTCTGTCTCTCTCCCTCTCTCCCTGGAAGAGATTAAAGCAGGCATAGGCAGGAGGGGAGGCAGGGGGCTAGACATTGACTAATGAGATGACTGGATACGGTGTGAGGGTTGTGTGTGTGTGTGTGTGTGTGTGTGTGTGTGTGTGTGTTTCTCCCCCTGTGTGTGTTGGAGTCTTGCAGGAAAGACAGAGAGGGCCCGGTCAGTGACATGTGCACTGCTGCTGTCCAGACAACCAAACAACAAGCCAGTCTCTCATGAATTATGTGCTATATGTACGTTGCAACCCAGCAATGCAAAGCCAGGCAGGGTGAGGGGAAGGCCAGCAGCCAGCCCTTTTAGTCATAACAACAAAACTATCACTGGGCTACAAAATCAACATGGCTACCACAGCCAACGCATATAGGGGATTGGGAAGCTAGCTCTGTCAGTCAAAGCTCTGATTATTTTCCAGTTTTGTTTCTCTTGATCTATATATAAACGTGTTGCTATCATGTTGGTAGAGAGACAGGAGCAGGGTTGGAGGGAGAGAGAGGGAGAGGGAGAGAAATACAGAGAAAGAGAGATCAAGAGAAAGCAGATAGAAAGAAAGGCAAATACTAGAGAGCGAAAGATGGCCAGAGACATCCATCCTTCCACCCCCACACGTCAGTCCTGTCAGACCAGCAGGCCAACAGGCCTCAGAGACAACAGCTGCAGGATTTTGGGCTGTAGGGTAGGGAGCTAAGATAGAGTAAATGTGCTTTCCTGGTGCCCTGGTTCCCTGGGCCATGTTCATTAGGCACCAAACTGAAGAAAACAGACTAAAACAGCCCTTATGGGGAAAAAATGATGAATTTCACATGTGAAGTATTCCAAAAACACGTTTTCATGTTATCATGTGATCTTATGTGAAGTTAATGTGATAACATGTGACAACATGAAACTACACGTGCAAACGTGATCACGTGCAGTGTTCCAAAAACACGTGAAATCATGTGTTTCTCTGTCATAATTTTTTTATACAAAACCCTTTTTACATCAGCAGATGTCACAAAGTGATTATACAGAAACCCAGCTTAAAACCCCAAAGAGCAAGCAATGCAGATGTAGAAGCACGGTGGCTAGGATAAACTCACTAGAAAGGCTGGAACCTAGTAAGTAACCTAGAGGGAAACCAGGCTCTGAGGGGTGACCAGTCTTCTTCTGGCTGTGCCGGATGGAGATTATAAGAGTACATGGCCATTATAGCCAGATGGTTCTTCAAGATGTTGTTTAATAGATGACCAGAGAGAGAGAGAGAGAGAGAGAGAGAGAGAGATGGGAGCATTCGAGGAAACATACTTAAGATCACACAGGACACCAGATAAGACAGGAGAATTACACCAGATAGGACAGACTGACCCTAGCTCCCCCGTACATCGGGGGACACTGGCCCTGTCCGACGATACCTTGCTCTCCCATAGCATATCAGGGAGGGAGTGACTCCCTGAACCTATCTAATGAGAAACTGTGGTTTTCGTACTAATGAAAATGACCAGTGTGTGGGAGGATACCCTGTTCCCAGATCTGCTCTATAGCTAATCCCTATGGTCATACCAGTTGGCTATACAGCACAAACTGATCTGTGACGAGCTGCTATGAGGAGGAAGTGGAGGCTTCCGTGGGATCCAGGGGATTCATTACATTCTCATCATCCTATAATTATGACATCATCATTATCCAGAGCACAGCTGTATTGTCTGTCAGTCCAAAATGAATTTCTGCTCCCGGAACCAAATCAGCTACTCTGTTCAACGCTTCCACGAGAGTGTAGTGCAAAACAAGATGAAGATGTTCAGTCGATATGGACGTTTTTGATTTATAATGATGTCCTAGGCTCCATTAACATCCTCAAAACAAACAAATGTTATTGGTCACATACACGTGTTTAGCAGATGTTATTGTGGGTGTAGCGAAATGCTTGTATCTGGTATCTGGTGTCCTGTGATTTAAAAATGAGCAGGGTGTTGACCATTCTTTTATACCTTAATGATATTGACAAGCAGCTTTGGGAGGTTGGATATGGTGTTTGTAGTTTTTCTCCCCTCTAGTGGTAGGCTATGGGAGAGCAGTGTTATGTCAAACCGTCAACAACTCACTGATACATGAGGATAAATGTCATCTATCGCCATGCATATTAAGAAATGTTATTTTAAAAGCTTTATGACAGATAAAGTGAGGTAAACATTGATTGCCAAAAGGCTACCTGACTGATTAAAAAGCACTTTACCTGAAAGCTTGGGGATAGGATGAAACGAGAGAGATGCAAATCCTGACCTTGTTTCTATCCCATCATGTAAATTGTTGTTTTTGTGTGTGTGTGTGTGTGTGTGTGTGTGTGTGTGTGTGTGTGTGTGTGTGTGTGTGTGTGTGTGTGTGTGTGTGTGTGTGTGTGTGTGTGTGTGTGTGTGTGTGTGTGTGTGTGTGTGTGTGTGTGTGTGTGTGTCCAGTTTGCATGCAATGACTGAGTGAGATGGAATATCTGGTCATTATGACTCATGAGGACACTTGTCATGGTTGAGAGAAGGCTTGGAATTCTGAAGTCTTAATTGAGTCACAACTGTAAATACCATATTAAATTACATACAGTATGCTGATGTTTTAGTATCTGGGTTACAGTTGACAGATGTTCTTCAATTTGTAAATTCTGTTTGACAGAAATGTGACACTCAATTAATACAACATTATTTTGAGTGTGTCAAAGAATATTCCAGAACAACAATCTAACACTATCGGTCAGCATTAGAGTATGAAAGGATTGTTTGCAAAATGCCACTAATACAAACAGTACTACTCATGGTAGCTTTTAAGCCAGCATTCAGGACATTCTGATCTCTTGTTTGGTATTCTACAAAGGGTTCAGCAAAGAAACAACAATGCTTTTGAGGAAGACAAAAGTTGATTCCACAAGCATGATTCTGACTCGAAGGCTCATTGGGTTTGGAATTACAATAGCTTTGTTGTGGAATCTCTCAGAGTAAAGTTGATCACACCAATGCTGCATGCATACAGTTGAAGTCGGAAGTTTACATACACTTAGGTTGGAGTCATTAAAACTCGTTTTTCAACCACTCTACAAATTTATTGCGATCAAACTATAGTTTTGGCAAGTCGGTTAGGACATCTACTTTGTGCATGCCACAAATTATTTTTCCAACAATTGTTTACAGACAGAATATTTCACTTATAATTCACTGTATCACAATTCCAGTGGGTCAGAAGTTTACATACACTAAGTTGAGTGTGCCTTTAAACAGCTTGGAAAATTCCAGAAAATTATGTCATGGCTTTAAAGGGTTCTGATTTAATTGACATCATTTGAGTCAGTTGGACGTGTACCTGTGGATGTATTTCAAGGCCTACCTTCAAACTCAGTGCCTCTTTGCTTGACATCATAGGAAAATCTAAATAAATCAGCCAAGACCTCAGAAAAAACAAGTGTAGACCCCCACAAGTCTGGTTCATCCTTGGGAGCAATTTCCAAATGCCTGAAGGTACCACGTTCATCTGTACAAACAATAGTACGCAAGTATAAACACCATGGGACCACGCAGCCGTCCTACCGCTCAGGAAGGAGACGCGCTCTGTCTCCTAAAGATGAACGTACTTTGGTGATGAAAAGTGCAAATCAATCCCAGAACAACAGCAAAGGACCATGTGGAGGAAACTGGTACAAAAGTATCTATATCCACAGTAAAACGAGTCCTATATCGACATAACCTGAAAGGCTGCTCAGCAAGGTAGAAGCCACTGCTCCAAAACCGCCATAAAAAGGCCAGACTACGGTTTGCAACCGCACATGGGGACAAAGATCGTATTTTTTGGAGAAATGTCCTCTGGTCTGATGAAACAAAATTAGAACTGTTTGGCCATAATGACCATTATTATGTTTGGATGAAAAAGGGGGAGGCTTACAAGCTGAAGAACACCATCCCACCCGGGAAGCACGGGGGTGGCAGCATCATGTTGTGGGGGTGCTTTGCTGCAGGAGGGACTGGTGCACTTCACAAAATAGATGACATCATGAGGAAGGAAAATTATGTGGACATATTGAAGCAACATCTCAAGACATCAGTCAAGAGGTTAAAGCTTGGTCGCAAATGTGTCTTCCAAATGGACAATGACCCCAAGCATACTTCCAAAGTTGTGGCAAAATGGCTTAAGGACAACAAAGTCAAGGTATTGGAGTGGCCATCACAAAGCCCTGACCTCAATCCTATAGACAATTTGTGGGCAGACCTTAAAAAGCGTGTGCGAGCAAGGAGGCCTACAAACCTGACTCAGTTACACCAGCTCTGTCATGCGGAATGGGCCAAAATTCACAACTTATTGTGGGAAGCTTGTGGAAGGCTACCCAAAACGTTTGACCCAAGTTAAACTATTTAAAGGCAATGTTACCAAATACTAATTGAGTGTATGTAAACTTCTTACCCACTGGGAAGGTGATGAAAGAAATAAAAGCTGAAATAAATCATTCTCTCTACTATTATTTTGACATTTTACATTCTTAAAATAAAGTGGTGATCCTAACTGACCTAAGACAGGGAATTATTACTAGGATTAAATGTCAGGAATTGTGAAAAACTAAGTTTAAATACATTTGGCTAAGGTGTATGTAAACTTCCTACTTCAACTGTATTTCCTGGTAGGAAAACTAAATAAAATCTTACAAACACATTTTTTGGGGGGGGGCTGAAGGAAACATTTCATCGAGATTCTACAAGGAGCCATTTGATGTTTGGTTTAATTGATAAATTATTTTTCAAAAGTCTACACATAGCAGTAATAACAAAACAGAAAGTACATCATTATGACATTTCTGACACATTATGAACAAAAACTCAAGTAAGGTTCCCCCTTTGGGTACTCTAACAAAAAATACAGTTAACCATCCTGAAAACAAGGAACAACAAAAGTGCCAATGTGGGAGTGTTTGATGTTGGATGCCAGAAAACATTTCCAACTAAGCCCTCCATCAAAATATGAATTATTATAAATGATCACAGCACAAAAAGGCCTTCACTTCTATCTTTAAACCACAGTCTAAATCTTAAAGGACAATCAGTCCTATCAGTATTAATAGTCAATCAGTGCTTAATATCCATGCCACAGTGAATGGTGCTTTTTCCTCTTTAGAAATGTTCAAACTTTGCTGTAGTATACCGCCCATTCCCTCTTAGGCAAATCGGGAGCGTGACCGTTAGCATATCCATTTGGCCCTCCACTGACTCCAAGGACATCTCCATTTGGTATGAGCCCTTCATGGGATTCTCCATCCGGCTGTTCCTTCCTCAGTGCCAGAGGTGGCTTACACGTGTGCCAATTCCACAGCACTTTATTCATATCATCCTGGTCGCGGATCCCGAGAAGCTTGTCCTCGTCGCTCTTCTTATCATCATCATCATCATCGTCACTATCGTCTTTGCTTGACCGGTGCTTGTGGAAGCTGCTCATGTCGCCGCTAATGCTCTCGAAGTACTGCTGGATGCAGACCTTGGCGAAGGTCTTGGCGTGCTCCTTGCACGTCTCGTCGAAGAGCTTGCGTTCGATGTCGACGTAGTGAGACCAGTATTTAGTCTTGAGGAAGGCAGCTTGGGTGAAGCAGGGTCGGATGGCTCGTATCATGAAGGCTGCAAAGGTCATCATCAGCAGGAATACCCAGCCAAACGCCTACAGGAAACACATGATGATAATACGTAAACAAAGACCTTGCTTTACCACTACAACAAACTTACTTGGAACCAATGGCCCGGTTCACACTTAGGTTAGACAACTGATGTACAATGGATTCAACACAACAGTTATTTTGAAAGAGATTGTCTGCACCTAAATGTGAACTGGGCGAATATGGAAACTACCAACGACAACTTACCTGGGATATACACTTGATATATCTCGATGCCGCTTCTCTCGATATCACCTCGGGCTGATCGAAGATATTCTTGCACGGAATCTTCGCTAACAATTTAACAATCTCCACTTCCGTCATTCCCTCAATGAGGGTAGAATTCCCAAACTGACGAATGTCCAAGTTGACGCTAAACGCACACAGGAAGCTCTTCCCGTCCATAAGAGTCACAGATATCCACACCATGGGCGCGATCAAGGACCGCTGCGTGATCGAAACGAACATGTAGCGAAGGATCGTCGGATCCTTCACCCTCTTCCCTGTCGGTCTTTTCCACTCCTCAGCTAACATCGAAACATTGTTATTCAACACAAACCCTAGTAGGAAGAACCATATAGGTGGGATAACCAGTAGTCCAATCCCATAGGCGTAGTTGTACTCCGGGATACAAGGGCAGCTAAACTCGAAGGCTGAGTAGAGCTGGGCGCTAGCTAGGGCCATGATACCACAGATGCCATTCATAAAGGACTCCTGGTTGGATTGGAGGAACTGGAACATCATACGGAACTTATCCATCTTGAATGGTCTGGCGGTGGCGCCTTTTTAAATGTACTGAGATCTGTAGAAAAAGATGGATCCAGTTGTTTGAAATCAATTTGATAGTGGTGCCTCTGAAGTATTCAAATCTGTGGGAAAACATGGAGGCAGGTGTTAGAATTCAACAACCAAAAATGTGACGGGGCCCAAAATGTGTAAGGTACTCAGTCATATGATGTTGGAGAAATCTTGTAGCCCTGTCTGTGTAAATTTGCAACTCATGAAATGTAGACAACGAATTAAATGAAGATGTTGCTTACAAGCAGTGCTGACTAAACAACTGAATCAATCTCCCAGTGCTTTATAATGAAACATCAATGGTTTGAGTGTCTGAAGAGCTCACAAATCAGTCAAGAATTACTTATTTTTATTGAACAACTGGTAAATCAATGTTCAGTTTCTTTCCAGCAAGCCATAAATTATTTACGTGTCTGAAAAAGACTCAACAAAATAGACAGTGAGAAATCAATCATCTCAGTAACTGAAAAATTGCCTACTTACGTCACAATAGGCTTTTCTCCTCTTCCAAGTATGCAGGTGATGAAATAATCTCAAATGATGATAAGGCAACAAATGGACGATCCCAAATATTTCTACAGTTTCTCTTGATACACTCCAGCTTTGCCAAACCTCTTGGTATACTAACTCTCCTCTTTCTAGTATGCAGTCTTTGATTAAATCAAGTTCAAGTTCAATGAACTCAAATGATGATAAGGCTGAAAATGTATGGCAAATAGTTCTCCAGGTACTTTTGGAATATTGTTGATTCTGATGCTCACTCACCCTTCAAGAACAGTCTATGGGGATGTAGAATGGTAGAAAGCAAAGGCAAGGTCATGTAATCTGTCATCAGCTAGGCCACTCCCTGTGAAGGCACCTGCACTCCGTTCTCTGTTGTACTGATGTAACAGGTTTCCCATCTCCCCTCTCCATTGTCCCAAGAGCAAACATGTTACAGGCCCTAGAAAACACTTGGGCTACGGCTACTGCTTTGCAGACTAGTCTGCCATAAGACAGTAATGACTCATGACTTTCAAGAAGAGGTGAGAACCACCTCAAACTAGAGCAACTAATATTTATTGTATTTTTATTCTACTATATGTCGGTCTGTGAAAAGCATTTTTTTTGTCTACCTTTATATGCCTATATTCATATAAAGAAGAGGTTGTCTGGACAGGATGAGGTGGTTTTCTGTCTCTAACCAGAGTGACACAGCTGAGATGCAAAAATAGTTTCAGCCCATTCAAATGATCTGGGTTATTCTCTCTGAAATATTTGTTCACAGATTAATGAAGCACTGTTTCCACTTGGGAATCACAGTGATGTGACTGGCATCTATGTATTTAACAATACTATTTATAGACCAAATCCATGACTTTAGAATTCATTATACCAGTACACATACAGTATACTGCTGTCATCTTATATACCCTTAGTCACACATGACTTTTACCATATTACACAAGGTTTAGGCATCCTGTGGCCTGCCTTCCTGTGTTGAGTCTTACCTATACAATAGTAATGGGCTTTATGTGGCATCCAACTGCACCTAGGAGAATGAGGCACAGCCGGAAGAAACCGGTTAACACTAGCTAATACCAGTTCATACCCCACAGGACCATATAAAAGATTGTGTTTAGTCCCCTATTGTGGGATGCAAGTCATTTTCCATACATTGTTAGCTTTTGTTTGAACAGCATTGTTAATGTGGGTATGATCAAAAACATGGAATATTCTACTCATGGCATCAAAATGATATATTACTATGATCTGGTGTTGTCCTGCTATCCAGTAGTGTAAAGTACTTAAGTAAAAATACTTGAAAGTACCATTTAAGTAGTTTTTTGGGGTATCTGTACTTTACAATTTATATTTTTGCCAATTTTCACTTTACTACATTCCTAAAGAAAATAATGTACTTTTTACACCATACATTTTCCCTGACATCCAAAAGTACTCATTACATTTTGACAGGAAAATGGTCCAATTCGCACACTTATCAAGAGAACATCCCTGGTCATCCATACTGCCTTTGATCTGACAAATGCTTCATTTGTAAATTATGTCTGAGCGTCCCCCTGGATATCTGCCAATAAAAAAAATTATAAAAATTGTGCCGTCTGGTTTGCTTAATAAGACATTTGAAATGGTTGATACTTTTACTTTTGATACTTATGTATATTTAAAAACAAATACTTTTAGACTTTTACTTAAGTTGTATTTTACTGGGTGACTCCCCTTTCACTTGAGTCATTTTCTATTAAAGCATCTTTACTTCTACTCAAGTATGACAATTGAGTACTTTTTCCACCACTTTTTCCACCACTGCCAGTAGTAGAATCTTTCTGTACAGACTGCAAAGGAATTTACTCAAATGAAGTTCAGTTTACTCTGGTATTACTCTGATAGCCACCGAAGGATGTAGCAGACTTGAGTACTTTGGAAGAAAACTGTCTTCTCCCCGGCTTTTTAAATGATGGTCGATCAACAATTTCAGAGAAAATGTAATAAAAAACATGGAAGAAAGGAACATATTGAAGCATTTTCAGAAATTAAGCAAGAATGTGTGTGCTTTTGAATTAATAAAATCTAAAGTCCAAATCGATTTGAGTCATCCATTGACTAACTAAAGAGATAAATGTAGTCTTGGTTTTATTCGGAAAAGTTTGTTTCTCCACCAACTGTGTGTTTCAGATTTTTTGGGGAATAGTTATTTATTGACAAGATTTCCCATTAGGCATTTATTTTCAGATTCAAAATTGCTTTATTGGCATGACAAACATTGAGCTAATATTGCCAAAGCATCACTACAACTGCATTGAATGGTATACATTGTAATAAATAAAAGATACAATGATAACAGCGAATAACAAAAAGGACAATAGGCTAAACATGGTAACAATAACATTAACAGCTACTACCATTACGTCTCACTCAGAATAGCTACTGTGAAGATAAGGCAGGAAGAACATTCGGTTTTAGAATACTGTAGTGCAGATTGCATAGCCCCGTGTTCTACTGTGCACATTCTGTATGCATGATAGCCTCTCATTGGTTAGTTCGGCGTGTCATGTTGACGTTAGCCAGTTGTCTGGTTTTCCCACAGCTAGGTTTGCTCGCGTGCTCATCGCACGGACATCGATATGTGCCCGAGCAAGAGCGCCTAGACATATACTGGTGATAACACAGGCGAAGAACAAATCTACTGAATGCCAGTATCGTCATGCGAATTCCCGTCATCATACCTGTATCATCTGCAGTGCCTGACTTGGGCAGGAGCTCACTGGAGCCGAGTACAGGCACCTCACATTTTCTACTGCTTGAGCTCCTGCTCCTATCATATCCTACTTGAGATACATCTATAGTTGGCTCTGCTTCCTCATGTACATGAAACTCAAGGTCAAAAGTACATATAAAGTGAATGGTCTGTGAGGCGGTAGAGAAATAAGTTTAGCCGAACTTACACCACTCCAGGTTTAAACAAACGCATGGGAAGCTATGCCTAACACACATGCAGGTTCTTCAAGTTTGGGTTGAGTGGAAAAATAAAGTCAACAAGTTATTGTCTCCTTCACCATTTGTCAAAACCTCAGACTATCTTTTAAGCCTGGTCAAAGAGCACACAGGATAACACAGTGAAATATACAAACAAAAACAGGTTTTCGTGCAGGGTCAAGGGAATCACTACCTAAACTTTAATTCAGTTTCAAATCAAGATACATCAAATATATTCTCTCAACTTAGTCAGTCAAACACTAACAAGCCACACAATTTCCCCTTACCTGCACCTTTCCCCCATGCGGCCATACCTACATAAAAAAAAGAGACCCTATTTAAAGAAACAGTCAACAACTGAAATTAAATCAAGTAGTATGTCACATGCGCTGATAGGTGTAGACCTTACAATAGGTGTAGACCTTACAAGCCCTTAACCAACAATGCAGTTAAGAAAAATACCAAAATAAATAAGAAATAATGTAACAAATAATTAAAGAGCAGCAGTAAAATAACAATAGCGAGGCTATATACAGGGGGTACCGGTGTTGAGGTAATTGAGGTAATATGTACATGTGGGTTAAAGTGACTTATGCATAGATAATGACAAAGTAGCAGCAGCGTAAAAGAGGGCGGCAGCAGAGAGAACAGTATGACTAGGGTGGCTGGAGTCTGACAATTGTTAGGGCCTTCCTCTGACAGTCTAGTACGTGTGCCAGCATCAGTCTGTAGTGGTACATAGACAGCTATGAAAAATACAGATGAAAACTCTCTGTAGATAGTGTGGTCTACAGTTATCATGAGATACTCTTTTATTAATGTTGTCGTTCAGCCACAACTCGGTGAAACATAAGATATCACAGTTTTTAATGTCCCGTTGGTAGGATATACGTGCTTTTAGCTCGTCCAAATTATTTTCAAGCGATTGTACGTTGGTCTGTACTACAGATGGCAAGGGCAGATTACCCACCCGTCGGCGGATCCTGACAAGGCACCCCTCTCTTTGCCGTCTCTTCCTCGTGCGAATGATGGGGATGAAGGCCTGTTTGCGTGTCTGGAGTAAATCCCTCTCGTCAGACTCATTAAAGAGAAATTCTTCACCCAGTTCAAGGTGAGTAATCGCTGTTCTGATTTCCATACGCTCTTGTCGGTCATAAGAGACGATAGCAGCAATATTATGTACAAAATAAGTTACAAAAAATGTGAAAAAAAAAAAATAAATAAAATTGCATAGTTGGTTAAGAGCCCATGAAACGGCAGCCATCCTCTCCAGCGCCAATTACAGGATCAATCATTCAATTAGCAAGGTAGAAGCACGCATAATAAGCAATGGAGGCTCATTGTCACACCTGTGACAAGTTGAACCATACTACCTTACAGTGAATGCTAAGTCAAAGTCTTCAGATTTTACTGCCAAAAAAAATGTTTCCTACCAATCTTTCCTACCAATGTACACATTCTACTCCACATTTCCAAAGTAAAAGAACAATTATAGAACATTTTCCAAATTTTGGGGGAGGGAGTACTCCATTTAACGCAAACTAATTTGTTTTCTCCCCTTTTGTGCATATTCAAATACTTTACCGTCAACGGATAATATATGTATATAAAAATAATGTTGACACTAGCATATAAAGTCTGCTGATGTCATTGACATTGAGATAACGAGTCAGATCTGCCTCTGTGTGCCATTGTATTTTCAGGTTGTGGTGGCAGCATCATGTTAAAGAGGAAAACACACCTCAGTCTTCTTAAAAACCCTGGGATAGAGTTGTATTTTTCAGTGGGGGAATTACACAATTTTCTATGCAAAAGACACACCAGAATAGCTTTTCCAAGAGGTGTTGAGTGGTCCAGCCTCAGTCCTGACTTACACTTCAGAGACAAGGTATGAATATTGCTGTCCATCAATGAATTACAACTAAATCATTACACTGCTGATTCAAATAATCAACTTATCATCAAGCTTTGATTATTTTGAAGCAGCTGTGTAGCGCTAGGGCAAAACCAAAACGTGCACCCCTGGTTTGGGAAACGCTGCCCTAGGAGTCGTTTAAAGTTTGTTGAATCTTATTCAAAACAATTCACAGCTGTAATGGCTGCCCAAAGTGCTTGGGGTGTTTTTTTTAAAAATATATAATTATTTGGAAATGTTATTTAATTCACTTTGAAAATGTGGAGTAGGTTGTGTAGATAGTCGCTTGTGAAAGGATTCAAATGTTGCTGTGTGCCTCGATGCATCTTTATATTTGGCCCTGCTGTGTTATGTAGGAAGTGTGCGCTATCCGGTTGGCTCTGTGTATTGCAGAGGAAAGTGTCGCACAGCCACAGCACATGGGCAGGGTACTCAGTCAGGAAATAAGTCAACCTACAACTGCATCTAAAATAGGAAGAGATAGCAGTGTTGCTGTGCAAGGATCTCTTTTTCGTTTCCTCCTCTACGGTACATTCATAACGACCATTGCCGAGTACAACTAAATGTACAACTAGACTACTTATTCCAGTCAGGTAAGTGTTATTATTGCAACTTTTACTTTGGATTGAGAAATAATGCTGTTTTGTGTGCATACTGAATGAATTTATCAAAAGTTAGATGCTTTCGAGCCAACAAGAAAGTCCCCATCTCGGTCTCTCATCCACTCACTGTTCTTTATGCTTAGCAATGTCGTTTTTCAACTGATATGATACATCGTTGTGGATTTCTGCTAAATCAGCATTTCACAGAAACTACCTGCATCTTTGATTTCATTGTGCACACTCATCGAAAGTTTGGTATAATTTATCATAATGTACGTTCAAATCTCATATTGGACTTGACGTGTGTTTTGAATGAGAAGGATGGGAAAATAGATAAACATGGATACCATAGAATAGAAATGTCTTACTCTACTCCACAGAGACAACGTGAAGGATGCAAGATACCATTCTCCGGGTGTTTGTGCTGGCAGTTAGTCTACTGTATCCCATCCCCAGAGAGGACAGAACAGGACAGTTTCAGGAGCAGGATGATCACATAATGGGCATGCAGGAACGTGAAGATTGGCTGCTGAGGGAGAGGGCAAAGCTGGAACAGGAAGTGTCACCACTGGTAACCCAAGAGGAAGGGCCCATCGACCAAAAACCCTTACAACATGAAGTACAACAGGTCTATCAAATCGACCAGAACCATTATCAAAAGGGCTTGGAAGAGACTCTTATCGAACAGAAACATTCTCAAGAGAAGAAAGAGAAGAAAGAGGGATCTCACATTGACCATAAGCTTTCACAAGTACACCAAGATGTACCTAAGACAGAACAAAACCTCTCACCAGAGGACAAGGAACAGTCTACCATTGACCTCAGCCTATCATTACCCCTTTCACAAGGAAATGACCAAGAGCAGCCTGATTCAGACACAGAGGCATCTCACAATGACAATAAGCTGTACCACTTCGACAAGGACATGGCAAATGTCAATCAACAGGGGCCACAAGAGGTCCAGACTGGTAGTTGCCATAGTGACCAACAGACATCACCAGAGCGTCAGGAAGAGTCTCAGGTCGACCAAGAGCAATCTAAAACAGACCAGGAAGCAGAACAGGAGGTGCCACCCATCTTCAGTGCATCAGAGGGGAACCAGCAAGAGCATCTCACAGACCAGCCATCTAACACACATCAGGAAGTAAAAGTACCACCTAACCTCAGAAAGTCAGACGACCAGCAACAGCTCACAGAACAATATAACACAAACCAGGAAGAGACAACGATTCTCAGCGAATCAAAGGATGACCAGCAGCAGGAGCATGTCACTAATATCATAGACTGGGAGAGCGACTACACCTGGTACCTATATAACGCATACTCTCTCATCTCTTTTGGCTATTTCTCCATTAAATTATTCAGAAGACGTTCACAGAAGAAGCCCCATCTAGGAGAGACCATTCATGAGGATATGGAAGACATCTCTGTCGTGAAAAACCTTGCGGCTGAAGTTCCGCTACCGGACTGTGATACACTCAACCGTTTTTACGACAAATGTGTCAAAGTCTCACCCAACGAGAGCTGGAGGGTGACTGAGTTCGTGGAGGGTTTTGCAAATGACCTATTAGAAGCCATGAGGAGCATGAGTGATGTGGAGGTTGGCATGGTGATTGAAGACTTTGTGGTGGAGGGCAGGATCAGTTCCCTTGTGTGTGACATCATAGTCCCCATTGCCCCGTTACAGCCATACAGTTTCCAGTTTCAACTCTGGTGTAACCAGGCTATTGATGATATGCCACCTGAAATGGAGGGCTGTGGTAGAGTCAAAATGGTGGATGGTGGTGTGAACCAAAATGGCTGCCCATGTCACACAGCTGCCATAGGAGATGATGATATGCTATGCCTGCTGTGTTGTGACAATGAGAAAGTCAAAGTGGTGAAAGTCACTGATGTATTGGATAGCGCACTTTGCTCAAAAAACACCCCTTACCTGGCCAAAACCCAGGTTACCAAATGGTTCCAGACCACAATTAGAAAAGCTTGGGGACAGATATCCCACAAATACGAATTTCAGCTGACATTTCGCAATATGGACGCCCCAGGAGCTCTGATGGTTCGATTCAGATCAGGGAAGGTGATAACCTTCGATATGGCTCCTGTGGTGAAACTGAAAGACACAGAAGCTTATTTCACCATTTCTCCTTCCACCCCAACTAGGGACAACTCCTTGGACACATACTGGAACCTCTCATTGACCACTTACGAGGACCACTTCCTGAAGTATCTGACCAATCACCTGCCTGAAAACTCCTGCCACATTCCCTGCCTTGGAATTGTAGCATTCCTTCACAAAAAGCAAATAGGCCTCACAGGCAGAAGTATCCTTACAGGTGATCACTTCAAAACAGTGTTAATTCACTTGCTTTTGAGTAAAGAGCCTTCCGACTGGTACCCTGAACACTTGGCTAGCAGGTTACGTGATGCATTGAGCTTCCTAGAAAATAGCCTTCAGAGCAGGAAGTTGCTTCACAGCTTTATTGGAAAGCCTCTGGTTCCAAGTGAGATTGGACTCCCTGCTGTATTTCGTGATGCAGAGCCTGTAAACCTCTTCCGCCCTCTTGGGGTACAAAATGGCAGCTACACCAAGACTGTAAAGCACTTGCAAGAGATGCTCAGGAACTCTTCCATGCTGATACAGGAATATTTGCCAAAGCCGAAGGAATGCAATGGTCTGGACAAAACTTAACTGGTATAGTGTTGAACAATTTTGAATGTTGATACTGGACAACTGTATAGAGATGCCAAAAGGTTGTCTACAATGACATTTTCAAATGCAGAGACGTGCATCATGAGGAAACACATTTGCTAAAGTGGTTTCATGTTAAAATGCAACAAAAATCTACACCCCCCCTTCAAATAAAAGCTTATTTTAAAGTTACCTGAAATACTTTGTTTTAGCATTTTTCAAATATGTGGGCCAAAACTACATTGGAAGCATAAGGAAATCAGTATATTGAAATATTCATTAAGCCCTAATCTACATATTTCACATGACTGGGCAGGAGCAAAGCCATGGGTGGGCCTTCCCACACCCACAAACTTGGAAGAAAGGCAGCGCCTGGCCCAGCCATCAGAGTTTCCCCCCACAAAAGGGCTTCCTTACAGACAGTTTATGGTAGCGAAATTAACAAATGTCTGGCAAAAGCGCTGGTGGACACGTCTGCATGCCAGTTGCACACTCCCTCAATTTATACATCTGTGGTCTTGTGTGACAACTGCATATTTAAGAGTGGCCTTGTTCCCATCACAAGGTCCACCTGTGTAATGAGCATGCTGTTTAATCAGCTTCTTGATTTGCCAGGGTGATGATTCTCTTGGCAAAGGAGAAATGCTTAAATATGGATTTAAACAAATGGGAACATTCCTGGGTTCTTTAATTTCAGCTCATGAAATTAACTTTACATGTTGGATTTATATTTTGGGATTTTAAAATAAACTACATACCAATAATTTCCAAGTGCATTGCCAAACACATTCCAATAGTCAACTACTTCAAATAAAACTTATCCAAATACTTGTTGATTACTTTAATAGTATTCGAACCCAGTTCTGCCTGGACCTCTACAGCCATTTTGAATTAACTCACACACACGATAGTTTAACGTTCAGTTTTAAAAAGTTTATTTTATCAAAAGAATTGTCCACTGCTCATTGAACCTTCCCAACAGCACCTAAAACCATGAGGGGGAAAAAGCTATTATTTGCAGAAATTAGTGCTCATACATTAACATAAGAATTAAACATTAAGAATAAGGCTGATGGACGAGTACCTTTAGTAGCCCCCATCCTTGAAGGTCTCCATGACCCATGTTTTATTTTTAGCATGTTCGTCATGGTCCATCGTCATAAAGTGACTGGTTACAGTTCGCGCGTGAGCTATGAGCGTAAGCAGATCAGTATTGCATTTACCACAGAGATGAAGGTCAAACAAACCATAATGTAAAATATAAGATGGTGGTATGAATGCATGCCCGTGTTAAGTCGTCAAAATAGCTTCCCATTCCCTTCTAACGCACTCAGATGGAAGGGTTGGTGACAATGAGACAAGTCATGACTGGTCATGAACCAGGCCTATATGCTCACCGGAGGGTTGTCGAGAAGGACAAGAACCGACACAGCATGAGCAAACCGCAGCGTCACCAGACAGTTCCACCCACCTAGGACAATCACCATAAATTAGTTAACCCTCATTGCAAGGAGTCCCTCTCAGAACTCAAGTCAATCACTCAGGTGAACCCACTTTTTAGTCTTCGTGTCATAGTTGCAGGACTTGGAACTTGGAGTTGGAGTGACATTCCCCGTAGTTATTTCACAGTGCAAGTGGAGTTTCTGGAAGAAAATAAATGTACATTCTCTTTAAGGTGCATTACTGTAGGCCTATAGTATTAAATAATCAAAATCATGATTAGCTGTTTGGAGATGCACACATTTGAGTCAGACCTGATTGTCCAGGCCCTGGAAGATGAAAGCTCCAACAGTGAACCTCAAAGCATTGTTGGTGGTGTGTGACAGGAACTTTGACTGGGCAGTATTCTTGCCATCCACCATGCATCTAGTGAAGACAAGACTGTATTGAACACAAATCCCTCCAATTTGGGACAAGGTTCACCTGCTGGTTCTTAGTCTCACTGTGCAAACCAAGGACTTTATTTACACAAGACACCAGGGCTGTGTTTACACATGCAGACAATTCTGATTTCTCTCTTGGTTGAGGTTTAACAGCAGTTGGCATCCAATAGATTGCATTACCACCCCCCCAAATGAATTATAGGCTCATTACACTTTGTGATACAAAATGGGAACCAAAAATACATTACCCTACCAATTAACCCTATACACTACTTCAACATCTGATCCTTCCCCAGGCCAAGCCTGACAGGAAGCGACCATGCTACACACACGCTGTGCCTGTCCCCTCCACCTTACTGAAGCACACATACAAAACTCATTGGCCTATCCCTCTGTGCTGTCAGATATCGCATTCACAGGAATCGCTCACCCATCCTCTACTTCACTCCCTCAGCAGTCGACGCTACTCAGACTAGCCACTGAACACTTCTGATCTCCAGCAACATGTGCACCCTACAGTTAACCACTTTATCCAACAAAACTACACAATCCTCTATCCCATGCCCTTCTGTACACTTCCACATCTTGGAATATCCCTCCTACACACTGCGACATGACCATAAAATGTTGCACCCGAATCAGTGCAGTGGATTCGCCACAAAATCTCTAAAAGGATAACTAATATAACCTATCATGATCTTGTCCGGTAAAGACTGACTAACTCAAAATGACTGACAGTGACACACCGTTCCACCACCGGGTCTGCGGCACACCAAACTTAAACACAGGAATCTTCAACTTCCATTGCGCCACCGACACACTTAACGCTACCCCAGAAGTCACTCCCTTCAATGGTGCACTGTACCTAAGCACAAAGCCAAGGCCGAGTTGCATCGCACAGAGCGCCTGCTCCATCTGATCTGAACACAATCACAAGTCCACTTCACCGACACAAGCACACACACACTTTTCCACCCATGGATCAGCCAAAAGGCCTGGTTCCAACCTCTTCAAAAATCTCACTCCCACTGGACCAAATGCATCTTTATCATAACCATGGCCATCAATGCAAGGCTCATGCTCCTCACAAACCGTTAACCCTTCAATTTCACATCCATAACACGAACTGGCGTCTGGCCCACTTTGAATTTGAGAATCTTCCTCGACACACCCCTTTCCCTGTTATTGCTAGAGTCGGATTCAAACCCATCCTCTGCCATCGGTCTTTACAACCCCCACCCTCATCCTCTACCCCTTAACCAATTACCTGACCTCTGAAAATACAAAATTTTCCCAAGCCGAAATCTTTATCTTTGGGAGACATGCTAAGCCCTGTACTCCCACGTCAATTTGACCAATCAGATAAGTTCTTAAAGACTGATTGGTCTTTTAACCAATTAGTGGAAAATAGAGTTAAACTGCCTGTGTAAACTGCCCAGGTGTGGAATCTAACCAATCAACAAGCAAGAAACTAACTACCAGGGGCAAGACAAAACCAGGCCAAGAGTAAATGTAGTTCTATAACAGAAGTTTTACCCATAGTTGTCGACCACAGTGTATTTGAGAGTGGAGCTGGGGCTAGCTGTCACATAACAGTTGTTAATATACACCCGCCGATGCAAAGAAATGGTGGGAACTTTGGCCTCAAAGTACATTGGTTGTCCAATGATGTAGGTTTTATCTTCAGTGAGCTCGTTCCATGATTCTGAAGAGAAATAGAGAGTTAAGGTTGTTTAACAATAGAACACAATGCGCCAAAAGTGCATTCTGATTTAGATGACATGTGTCAAGTCAGCTCACCGTCATAAGGTGTGAGGGTGACTCCACCCTTGGATTTAAGAGCCTTGAAGACTTTTCCCGCCAAACGAGGATGAAAGCCAAACTTGTAAGAATGGTGGATCCTGCAGAAAATGGCAATTAGTGCAGTCAGACACTCAAGTAATATCCAGACTAGCATACAACTTAGTATGGAGCCATGTATAGGATATGCTAGTGTGGACATCGGAACATAGCCACCAAATGTGAAATCATGATGAAGTGAGAGTTCACCGATTGTAGCGGCATTCGATGTGAACAGAGAATGGCAACTCCCTCACAATACCACCTATGGCCTCTGGCTCGTACTTCAGCACGTTGGAGTAGGAAATATAGTCCGCAGTACACTGGAATAGGAGAAACAACTTAAGCCGCCAATACACCTGAACAGACGCAAACATCATTACAGCCATGGAAATACAATCTTCAGACCATTGCAATTTGACTGGATCACTCATGGCTTACATTCAACGTCTGAGTGACAGGGGATTGTATTGGTAACCAACCTTTCTATGGAAGCCACAGCTTTTGATGTTGTAGAGCATGTAGTAGTGTTCGGCTGTGGATTTGTTGACTTTGCAGTTGTGGAGTTTGAGGTACTTGCAGGCGTCGGGGTTGGTGAAGGCGTCCTTTCTGATCCTCACATAAATCCTGTCGAGGTGGCACAGGACCTCAACCTTCTTAGAGTGTAACGGAGGAGTGGTGGGCGGAGATGCGGTGGGCAGCAGGATGTGCTTGACTGAGAGGGGCAGCGGCCTGAACTTCCCTTCAGGCTTGAAGAGGTGCACTTGGTCCTCAGAAGCACGAATAGGGATGTATTCTGGTAGCTTCAGATAGTCTGGCTTACGAGAATGCTCCAACATGGGAGTGGCCACGATTTGGGAACGAGATCGGACCTTGGGTTCAGATTCATCATCAAACCTCAAGGGCTCCGTCTCATCCCACAGAACCTCAGTGTCATTCCCATCATCAACAGCTAAAGGGAAGCCCTTACCTGACAAACCATAAGCAGAGTAGTAACTCAGAAGCAAAAGCACCAATTTCACCACCATCTTGCCATTCACCACCAAATCTCTCTCTCAACTAATCCAGAACAGTAACGAGGTGCATGAGAGAACCACCATTTGCTTGTGTGTTTTATATACTAGCTACGGCACCCAAGTAATTGCAACACCTGGTGATGACTTTAATCAGTAGCAGAATCAACCAATCAGCAGTTACCAGGGACCAGTTTTTCAAAAGTTATATGATGATAATTTCATTTTAAAGTAGCCATAAATCGCCTTGTGACGGGGAATGGAGGTTTATTACGTTCAACAGGGAGGGGCAATTGAAAGTAAGATTCACAATAAAAGGTTTTATCGTTGAAACCTTTCTAGCCTGTCTATCTATGGGTAACAGGGTTGACGTTATGTTTGACCCACCCCTTTCCACCACAAAATGGGCAAAACGAGTAGAACCAGCCCACCTGCTTTTATACTATAGTTTGACTATTAGGTGTTAAATGTTTCTTCTGAAATAAATATTTACAGTTTCACTACATTAAAACGAGAGCTCAGTTCAGAGTTGACCTTAAAATGAGGGACAGGCGCAAATGAATCGCATTAAATGAATAAGAATCTTCAGAAATTCATTTGTCAAAGCAACAAAATGACAATGCAACGTAATAACTAGGGCTTTACAATGATGGTGGACTCCTGGAGAAATCTTGGTATTAAGTGGGTTAAAATCTTCCATAGAAGTCAGAGGGTGCACAATCATGTCAAAAAAAGGACACTTCAATTAATATAACAGGCTTTCGAAATGCATTATTGGTGCAACATTTTCAGCCTACTTAAAATATCAAAGGGAAGCAAAAGGCACTCATTTCGTGGAACGATCCAACTGCTGGTAGCAGTAAATCGCCAACCTTGGCTTTAAACCTGTTCAAACAATACACTCCAGGTGGCAATATGCACCCTTTCAGTTTGTTTACCAACTCAAAGAAGTAGTAGAATAAGAAAATGGGCTACTTCAAAATAGAGATGAGATGGCCTCAATGGTGCTGCCCATGCTCTCACAGACACCATAATGGGACAGATACAATGTTGCGTAACAGAGAGAACAAGGAGCCAGATGTTTCACCATAAAATCTTAAGCATCCGGTTGGAATTTGCGCTCCCCACCAAATATGGCGGGAGAAGAAAGCCCAGTGGCCGGCAGTAGGAAAGTATGGAGCGAGATGGAACTGGGCCGACATTTGGCTGATTTTCTCATCGAAGAAAATCCCGGTCTCAATACAGTTTTCTGTTCCCAAAACTATGATATGCTATGAACAGAGTACACAAAGTGTTGTAGATGTGACCCTTTGCCAAAGTTTTAAAAAATTGCATTGTTTACAGTTATCGCACACTTCACAGAGAAGGCGTTCCCTTCTTCTTCTTCTTCGTCTTCTTCTTCGGGGGGGTTAATGACGGTTGTCATCCAATATGTTGCATTATCGCCCCCAACTGAACTCTAGTAGAAGAAAAAAGTATATAGAAATAGTGACATGAGGTATTAATGCACAGTGAATAACGAATAACAATAACGAGTACAAATAACATGGCTATATACAGGGAGTACCAGTACCAGGTCGATGTGCAGGGGTACGAGGTAACTATGTACATATAGGTAGGTGTAAAAGGACTAGGCTACATAATAGATAATAGACAGCAGCAGCGCGTGTGTGTGTGTGTGTACGTGCTTTGTCTGTGTGTCCGGTTAGCCATTTGATTAGCTAATTTGCAGGCTTGATTAGCAGTTTTATGGCTTGGGTTGTAGAAACTGTTCAGGGTCCTTTTGGTTCCAGACTTGGTACACTGGTACCGCTTGTCGTGCGGTAGCAGAGAGAACAGTCTATGGCTTTGGCAGGAGTCTTTGTCCATTTTTCGGGCCTTCCTCTGACACCTATCACAGTCATAGAAAGTAAATGTTTCCTCAACAACGCAGGACCAGTAGAGTCAGAGCTAGAAGAGGGGGTCAAGTGCTAGTGCTGATTAATGTATTTTTTGGGGGGGTGGGGGGGTCGAGGTGAAGAGGATTATTTAAGATACTGTTTGAAGAGGAAGGGTTCCAGATGTTTTTGGAAGATGGGTAGGGATTGTCCTACCTTTTCCTCGCCAATCTACACACAATAACCCATATTGCCAATTTTTGCAAATGTATTAAACATTTAAAAACTAAAATATCACATTTACAATAGTATTCAGACCCTTTAGTCAGTACTTTGAAGCACCTTTGGCAGCGATTACAGCCTTGAGTCTTCTTGGGTATGAAGCTACAAGCTTGGCACACCTGTATTTGGGGAGTTTCTCCCCATTCTTCTCTGCAGATCCTCTCAAACTCTGTCAGGTTGGATGGGGAGTGTTGCTGCACAGCTATTTTCAGGTCTCTCCAGAGATTTCCGATCAGGTTCAAGTCCGAGCTCTGGCTGGGCCACTTAAGGACATTCAGAGACTTGTCCCGAAGCCACTCCTGTGTTGCCTTGGCTGTGTGCTTAGAGTCATTGTCCTGTTGGAAGCTGAACCTTCACCCTTAGTCTGAGGTCCTGAGCGTTTGGGAGCAGGTTTCAAACAAGGATCTCTCTGTATTTTGCTTTGTTCATCTTTCCCTCGAACCTGACTAGTCTCAGTCCCTGCCGCTGAAAAACATCCCCACAGCATGATGCTGCCACCATCATGCTTCGGCGTAGGGATGGTTCCAGACGTGATGCTTGGCATTCAAGCCAAATAGTTCAATCTTGATTACATCAGACCAGAGAATCTTGTTTCTCGTGGTCAGAGTCTTTAGGGACTTTTGTCAAACTCCAAGCGGGCTGTTATGTGCCTTTTACTGAGGAGTGGCTTCCGTCTGGCTACTCTACCATAAAGGCCTGATTGGTGGAGTGCTGCAGAGAGGGTTGTCCTTCTGGAAGGTTCTCCCAACTCCACAGAGGAACTCTGGAGCTATGTCCTTCCCCAGATCTGTGCCTCGACACAATCCTGTCTCGGAGCTCTACGAACAACTCCTTCGACCTCATGGCTTGGTTTTTGCTCTGTCAACTATGGGACCTTATATCGACAGGTGTGTGTGCCTTTCCAAATCATGTCCAATCAATTGAGTTTACCACAGGTTTACTCCCATCAAGTTATAGAAACATCTCAAGGATGATCAACAGGATGCACCTGAGCTCAATTTCGAGTCTCATAGCAAAGGGTCTGAATACTAATGTAAATAAGGTATTTCTGTTTTATATTTTTTTATAAATTGGCAAAAATGTCAACTGTTTTTGCTCTGTCATTATAGGGTATTGTGTGTAGATTGATGAGGGGAAAAAAATATTTGATCAATTTTAGAATCAGACTGTAACGTAACAATGTGGAAAAAGTCAAGGGGTCTGAATATTTTCCGAATGCACTGTATACAGCTTGTGGCATCGGGGCTATAGACCTATAATCCATAGAAAGGTTATGGAACCTCTTACCCTGGCAACTTGACTATTCAACTCATGGGTACACTAGCAATGGCTGCCAGTCCTGACTTGAATGGGAACTGCCATCTGTGGATTATATTTCTATGGTTGGGTACAGCTGTTCGCCTTTTGCGAATTTAAAAATAGAAAAAAACGTACAGTTTGGAAAGCAAATGCCTACTTCTGACAAGAGAAGACTAACCTGTCTGTAGAACCAACAGTGAAAAATGTTTCTCAACAGCTCCCATTATTTTTCGAACAGCAGCACTGCTTTTCAAAGTAGGTTACCTCATCTTGAGACAGGCTATTGCCAAGACTCGTGCATCGGCCATCACCGTGAGTAGTAGCATATGACTTCATCTTCATTATTAGGTGAGTCAGTGTGCCATTGGAAATGTTATTTAGTAGCCTACTGTAGCCTATAATGTTCCCCATGTGTGAAAATCCTAAAAACACCTCAGCTCAACTGTAGCCTACACCACATCGCAACTGTTATTATAGTTTTATTATAACAGGGCTTTTTCTTCAACAGTAACTGTACCACACTTCGAATTGCATCTTGGTGCATGGATTTGTATACAGTATGAGAAGAAGAAGAAGAAGAAGAAGAAGAAGTCTTGGCCAAAGCATCCATGGAATTGTTGCTTGAATCTGAAAGTGTGGCAAGTGAAGTGTGTGTGACAATGAGTGGAACATGTTGAAATCAAAGAATGGAATGAAACGAGCTAATCAAATCAAATTGTGTTGGTCACAAACACATATTTAGCAGCTGTTACTGCAGGTGTAGCGAAATGATTGTGTTCCTAGCTCCAACAGTGCAGTAATGTCTTACAATACAAATACACAACAATACACACAAATCTAAAAAGTTAAAAGAATGGAATTAAGAAATATATAAATATTAGGACTAGCAATAAATATATGATGGGATGTATAAATATTATGGACAGTATATGAATAGAATATGTAGTATATCTGGGATAGAATAGTATATGTACAGCAATAGGATAGAAAAGCAGGGTGATTTTGTTTAGTTAAAAAAAAAGAAGATAGTTTGTATGATTTCTTTCACCCCACACCCCACAGATTCCTTTTTGGGATCCTTATTATCCACCCGCACAGTAGGTAGCTTAATACAAATCAAATTGTTGGGAACGCCATTATACCAGAGAAGAAGAAGAAAAAGAAGAAGAATAAGAAGAAAACCGGCAAACTGGATGTAAGGATATATAAGTTATCCTTTACGAACTTTTGTGCCGTATACATTAAGCTACAGGTGTCAAGCATATGGGCATGTGGCAGCAGTGTGTAGGAGGGAGGTTCCTAGGTGTGAGAAGTGTGCAGAAGGGCATGAGACAAAGGAATGTGTAGCACTGGGGAAAGTAGTGGTATGTGTTAATTGTAGGGGTGCCCATGGGGCTGGGGATCAGAAATGTCCCGTGCGAGAGAGGCAGGTTGAGGTTTCCAGGGTTAGAGTAATGCAGAAGTTGTCATATGCTGAGGCAGTGAAGAAAGTAGAGGAAGATGGGTCGAGGGGGAGGGATCCTGAGAGGAGTGGTGTGAGTAGTAGATCTGTACCAGAACAGAGGGATAGGCCAACAAGTGATATAAGTTTCAGTAAGATTGGATCTTTAGCATTTATAGCAATGGTTATCAACTGTACTGCAGGGATGGAACGGAAGTCGCAGAAAAGTGAGGTTGTGGTGGCAGCTGCAGAGAAGTATTTGGGGGTGCGAGACTTGACATCAGAAGAGTTACAGGGTACGTTAAGTGGTGGTGTCCCATCCTTTCAGGTTGTTGGCCTGAGCTGACAAGGCAAAAAGGTACAAATCTGTCGTTCTGCCCCTGAACAAGGCAGTTAACCCACTGTTCCTAGGCTGCCATTGTAAACAAGAATGTGTTCTTAAACTGCCTAGTTAAATGAAAATGAAAAGTATAGGGGAGTTGAACTCCAGTCTAGTAGGTGGCGGTAATGCAACAGACATTGGATGCCAACCGCTGTTAAACTTAATCGAAGAAGCACCGGCAAACCGGATGTTGATGCGGGCAAAATCTAGGTTGACGTTATCGGCACTGATTAGCTACTGACGCGTACTCGAAGGCAACTAATTGTTATTTATGGACTCGTAAATGAAGTGCCATTTTCGTTTTGAATTAACATTTCAAAAACAATGCTTTGCCTTGTAGAGGACATTTGGTTTTGGAGGCAGAATGGCCCAGATTAATTAACGTTGTTTTCGTCAATTAGTTTAGGTAGCTAACGTTAGCACGGGGTATTTTTCTTTCGCATGCTAGATCGATAGCTAACGTTAACTAGCTAGCTAATGGGTTTTCAAAGAAAACATGATGGATTTGGAGATAATTCGTGCTCAGCGCTCATTGTATTTTTTGTAGCTAGTGGTGCGCGACACTGCTAGCTAGTAACATTCATTTCTCAGCCACAGTAACGTTAGCTAGTAAACCGTCGTTAGCCCTTAGTGTTTGACAAGGCATTCCACACAGAAACTCTCTCACCCGCAGTCCTAGCGCAGTAGTGGATCTCCAAACTCGGTCTGAACTTGATACCAATGCGTGGGATGATGGCTACACAGGGCAGCCCTGTCAAGAGTTACGACTACCTCCTGAAGTTCTTGCTGGTTGGAGACAGCGACGTGGGGAAAGGAGAGATCCTAGACAGTCTGCAGGACGGATCAGCAGAGTCTCCCTATCCCTACAGCAGTGGTGAGTGTATGTAACTAGTTAGAATATATCAAATGTATACATTATATGAAGTATAAACATACTACAGTTTTTTTAAACTCTGGAATCAAACTGGCCATTTGCCATTATACTCTCCATCCTAGGCTATCAATCTTGTTGATGAAAGATCAATCCCTTGTAGTTTGAGGTTAAGGTTGGGCTGGCTGTCTGATATGATCATGTTTGTTTTCTCAGGGATTGACTACAAGTCTACCACGATCCTGTTGGATGGTAGAAGAGTCAAGTTAGAGTTGTGGTACATGTAGAAAATACTTGTCTAATACTTGTAGAAAACTCATTGACAGAAAGCTAAATGGAATCTAACAGGGTCATTCTTTGTTCAACAGGGATACGTCTGGACAGGGTCGATTCTGCACAATCTTCAGGTCATATTCACGTGGGGCACAGGTGAGTTAGACTCCTTAATTCCAAATGCTTCAGGTTCTAGGCTATATCATATGTGTATTCAGGGTCAAGTGGACTGTTTACTGATTAAAGATGTATTGCTTGTTCATGTCCCTCCACTCCTCCAACCCACAGGGAATCCTGCTAGTTTACGATATCACCAATGGCTGGTCGTTTGATGGCATTGACCGCTGGATCCGGGAGATCGATGAGGTAAGCTAGTTTGCTGACTGATCATTTAACACTGCACGTCTGACCATGTGACTCAAGTCCTCATTCTAAACGGCATATCTGCCTCATTATGCTGCAGTTATAGCTCAAATGAAATTCACCATAGCGGGTTTGTAGATAGAATCACTAGCCATATAGAGCTAGGAGACTTAGGAAAGGAGACTTACGAAAGAGAGGCAGAAAATATCTTCTCCCTGTGTGATCACTAAATGATGGTGCGTTTCTCATTTAGAAATGAATGACTGAGCACAGAATGCTTCCCTACGCGTCCTACAAATAAAATATTAAACAGAGTTAAGAGTGTGACGTCATATCAGAATGAGCACTTCACCCAATGTCACGTGCGACAGCTGTGAGCAGCCAGCCGCATCCCCTAACCAGCCATTAGCCTACCTCAGCTGCTCCTCTCTGTCCGTTCTCCGTCAGTTTATAAATGTTATTAAGCCGTGATGGCGAGCTGGGGTGTGCAGACTGTGATGAGGTTTGTTGTTACATTTGTTTAGTTATTGTGGATAGTGGATACGTATGGTTTCATTTCTCCAGTAAGAACAAGCAGGGTCAGTCTGACTAGGCTTCTCTGTCAGGCTGCCTCTTAGTGCCACTGAAATAGAGGAAAAACAGAGCAAAGTGACAGCCTTTACAACACTGAAAGCCACTCAAAAGTTATGCCCCATGTTACCGGAGCTACCTTCTCCCCTCTCTCCCAGTAATTGGTGCATTTTTTTTATATAATATTTTAAACCATTGTCGCCGGCCATTTTAAAATACTCGCGACCGCAAGTTTTTGGTTTGATAACAAACAACCTTGTTTAGCCATGCTGGCTGGCTAGCTAACATCATGGTACTGTGTCTATGCACACATTTGGGTGGCACTGGAAAAAGGGATAGATAGCCTTCTCAAAGAGATGCTTCAAAGGTAGGATGCATATGCCTAATAAATATATTCTAAGCTAAATCTGAATCAAAAATCTATTTTTTTCTGGTGTTCATTAAATTCTGTTTGGCGCCTAACTTTTGGTGTGTGAGTGAAGAGTAGTCTAAAGGTTTCATATAGGCCTAGTGTGTTTTTCCCTTACTGCCACAATGAAAATGCAGATCATTATGCATTTCTATTCCTTACTACATTCCACCTGCCCAATCACAAGTAGGCCTTTGGATATGAGCAAATCATCTATTTTCTGCAGTAGCCTTTTCTATTATACAGTAAAAAGTGTGAAGTTAAATTCAATGTGTTGTTTTGAGCAGAGGTGTGAATATCAGGGACAGGTTTTTGTGCAGAACATATAGAGAACGGAAACAGTGGATTTAACAACTGACGTCAATAAGGGATCATAGCTTTCACCTGGGTCCACCTGGTCAGTCTGTCATGGAAAGAGCAGGTGTTCCTAATGTTTTGTACACTCAGTGTATAGTTCTAATGTAGTTTAAAGTGTTAATGATATAGTCTGTAGTTTTTAGCTTCAGTGTACTTGCTGTGTGTGGTTTCTGTGTCTCTATATTTAGTATTTTCTGTCTATTGTCTGACTCTGTAGCAGCACCATATCACCAAGAGAAATTCCTGGACATGCAATTGTATTTACATAATAAAGGTGATTCTGCTCTTCCTGTTTCCTTTCCTGCCTTGAGAAGGCCGGTGTGTTTCCTGTTCGGACAGGAATTTGATTTGATTAAAGGAATCGTAAACAAGATAGGAATTGTTAACAAAACAACCCCTACTCTCAATATCATCCTCCTATTGCTTTTTATCCTAACCTTAACCCTTTCTCTCCTTTCCCCCAGCATGCCCCGGGGGTGCCTCGCATCCTAGTAGGCAACCGGCTCCACCTGGCCTTTAAGAGGCAGGTGCCCACGGAGCAGGCCCGAGCCTACGCCGAGAAGAACGGCATGACCTTCTTTGAGGTCAGCCCGCTGTGCAACTTCAACGTCATCGAGTCGTTCACGGAGCTGTCGCGCATCGTGCTGATGAGGCACGGCATGGAGAAGTTCTGGAGACCAAACCGAGGTGAGGAGACCAGGGAAGACCTCAAGTTACAGCCACTGTAGGGTCTTGGTTTGAGAAGCTTTAGGGTACAGTAAAATAATGGGAAAGGTCAAAGGTTATTGTTGGCGTGAGGAAACTTGGGCTTGTTTGTTATTTTATGTTGCTACCCTTCAATTCTTTGATTTGATTGATATATGGAATATATCTAAACTCAGCAAAAAAAAAAGAAATGTCCCTTTTACAGGACCCTGTCTTTCAAAGATAATTTGTAAAAATCCAAATAACTTCACAGATCTTCATTGTAAAGGGTTTAAACACTGTTTCCCAAGCTTGTTCAATGAACCATAAACAATTAATGAACATGCACCTGTGGAACGGTCGTTAAGACACTAACAGCTTACAGATGGTAGGAAATTAAGGTCACAGTTATGAAAACTTAGGACACTAAAGAGGCCTTTCTACTGACTCTGAAAAACACCAAAAGAAAGATGCCCAGGGTCCCTGCCATCTGTGTGAACGTGCCTTAGGCATGCTGCGAGGAGGCATGAGGACTGTAGATGTGGCCAGGGCAATAAATTGCAATGTCTGTACTGTGAGACGTCTAAGACAGGGAGACCGGATGGACAGCTGATTGTCCTCGCAGTGGCAGACTGTGTGTAACAACACCTGCACAGGATCGGTACATCCGAACATCACACCTGCGGTACAGGTACAGGATGGCAACAACAACTTCCCGAGTTACACCAGGAATGGACACAATCCCTCCATCAGTGCTCAGACTGTCCGCAATAGGCTGAGAGAGGCTGGACTGAGGGCTTGTAGGCCTGTTGTAAGGCGGATGGTCGGATTCGCATTTATCGTCGAAGGAATGAGCGTTACACCGAAGCCTGTACTCTGGAGCGGTGGTCATGGTCTGTGGCGGTGTGTCACAGCATCATCGGACGGAGCTTGTTGTCATTGCAGGTAATGTCAACGCTGTGCGTTACAGGGAAGACATCCTCCCTCATCCTGACATGACCCTCCAGCATGACAATGCAGCCAGCCATACTGCTCGTTATGTGCGTGAATCCCTGCAAGACAGGAATGTCAGTGTTCTGCCATGGCCAGCGAAGAGCCCAGATCTCAATCCCATTGAGCACGTCTGGGACCGGTTGGATCGGAGGGTGAGGGCTAGGGCCATTCCCCCCCAGAAATGTCCGGGAACTTGCAGGTGCCTTGGTGGAAGAGTGGGGTAACATCTCACAGCAAGAACTGGCAAATCTAGTGCAGTCCATGAGGAGGAGATGCACTGCAGTACTTAATGCAGCTGGTGGCCACACCAGATACTGACTGTTACTTTTGATTTTGACCCCCTTTGTTCAGGGACACATTATTCAATTTCTGTTAGTCACATGTCTGTGGAACTTGTTCAGTGTATGTCTCAGTTGTTGAATCTTATGTTCATACAAATATTTACACATGTTAAGTTTGCTGAAAATGAACACAGTTGACAGTGAGAGGACGTTTCTTTTTTTGCTGAGTTTATTTGGAATAATGAAAGGTGGTTGTATCTTGTTTGCTGTGTTCTCATTTGGTGGGAGGAAGCACACTGGGCTCTCCTCGTCATTGACGCAACAGCAGCTGTCTCGCCTGCAAAATAAACCAGAAATATAACTAGGATGTTGTCATGTCCTATCCTATACCGTTAGTTGTGTTGTATTACATGCTATATGTCCTTCCCTGTCCCTCCCCACCAGTGTTCAGCCTACAGGACCTGTGTTGCCGGGCCATCGTCTCATGCACCCCTGTCCACCTCATCGACAAGCTGCCTCTCCCCGTGGCCATCAAGTCCCACCTCAAGTCCTTCTCCATGGCCAACGGAATGAATGCTGTCATGATGCATGGACGCTCCTATTCCGTGGCCACCAATGCGGCGGGCGGCGGCGTGAGCGGCAACAACAACAGCAGCAGCAGCAAGGGGAACAGTCTCAAACGCTCCAAGTCCTTTAAACCGCCTCCGAGCCCCCCCAAGAGTAGTAGCAGCAAAAGTAACTGTAATATCACCTAGTGAGGGGCGAGGGAGGAACTTCTGAGGTCTTCCATTGGGCCTAATGCTATCGCTGTATGGGGCGCTCAGAGGCCCCAGTTTGGAGATGCATCAACGCACAACAGGAACTGTAAGAGCTGTGAGTGAGTCCAATATGGCTTTCACTCTTTCGGAGCCCCCTAGCGCCATCTTGTGAGTCACCCTTAAACCCACAGCTACCACCCACTGTGACCAATAGAGCTCACTAGCTTGTAGTCCTTAAACCCGGAAGTGAGTTACCTCTGGTTCGTTCAGCCTTTCCTATGGGGAAAATGAATGGAGAAAGAATAGGGTTTTGGGATAACCGCAGACCTTATTTTCAGTGTTTAACACAGGCTTAGGAGATCTTATACAGTACACTTTGTTCTATGAGATAATAGCAGTCAGTTATCATGACCTTTATTCATTATGAAGCCTTTATGTGCTATTTTTATTACATAAATGCTTCAAAATTCACAAACGTTAGCTGATGAAGATGATCTCATAGAACAAAACGTATAAGATTTCCTAAGCCTGTGTTTACCACAGACCTTATTTTCAGTGTTTATCCAAAAACGGCAGTCATTTTCCCCATAGGCTTTGTCCAACGAACCGTGGCGTAGTTAGTGCCTACAAAAAGACATTACTATTTCTCTCCATACAGCCTCTTGGACTTCAAGCTGTGATGTCATCACTCACCTTACTGTCAACACTACAAGAAAGTATGAGGACTGAACAGATTCACTGGGTATATTTAAGTAAAGACTTATTGTACATACGTGGTAATCGGTCGGCTTGTTTTCCAGTGGATTTTTTTGCACTGCCCTCTTACGTGATTTGTCTTGAATGTTTTGGGAGTTTGTGTTTGGGATTGTATTATTATGCCTCTCCGTTGACTTTGTCCCTCCTCTTCAATACTTATAGCCTATGTTTGGGTCGTGTTCATTAGGGCATGCAATGGAAAACGTTTTGCAGCGGAAACTGAAAATTTGAGCGTTTCTTATTGAACAAGCTCAGGTTGTCCTTTCTTTTTTATTAGAATTTTCTGCCTACTGAACATGACCCAGGCTTGATATGGCTCAGAAACACATTGAGCGATTATTCTTTCCAAATCTCACACAGAATTGCCAACGAATAGAACACTTAAAATATTGAAACTGCAGCTAACTTTTATTTAATTTTTTTTACTCTGCACTCTGACGAAGTGTTCTTGTATATATGTGTGTGTGTTTTCATGTGTCCATGATGCCCATCCATCTGTTATCTGTTGCTCTGTCTGTTGACTTGGGTCCTTGTCCTGTTTGGCACCAGAATGTATAACACCAGTCTGGTCTGTGCTCACATGATAGATTTTAAGCAAATGGGGTCAAGCTGTTATAGAAAGGGTCTTTGTAGATTGCACTGGTTTCATTTCAGAATAATGGGTGCAATATCAGACTGCTCTCCCTCACTGTTTGCATATTAAAGGTATACTCAGCAATATGACATCGATGCAGAAAGTAGACCGCATAGGGTGGGGCTTCCATAACATCTAAGAGAGTTGAAGCATGAGGCTCTACTTCTATGCTGTTACTGTCCCGTGGCTACCAGGCTGTGAACAGTGTGAAGTGAACACGTGCACAGATACTGTGTGAGAGTGAAGTCTTGATCATCTCCATATCTGCGGTGCTGCTCGTGGCAATGTCATTTAGCTGAGTATACCTTTAATGCTGTTCAGAGAGCCAAGGGTGAAATCGTGTGTTGATCTAAGTCTGTTTGCTCATTCATGACCCTTTGCCCTATGAGTGACCCTGTGAGTAACCAATATGTGCCTGGCTTTTTACCGGTATCTAGATTTATCTTGAGGTATCAGTAGGATTTTGGGGAATGCCGCAAAGGGCTAAAATATGTTAACTTGTGACTTACTAACTTTGGACTCCAGTAGACTTAAATTTCTCCACATAAATCAAATTCCATACAGGCTTAATAAAAAAGTTCATATTCACAATTTTATTTATACCCATTTGTTTCTAAATAATATTATGTTTTTTTGTTTGTGACAATTCTTTAGAATGTATTTACACTGAGACATTCCCTATGCTCACTGCAAGCGAGAGGAAAACCAATGCATGCAATTTTTCTCTGTTTCTATGCCCTTTTATTAAATAAAAGGAAAATAATTATTATTCAGGGTATTATAAGCATGTGTGGTATAAGCTGCCGAGTTTGATGAACGGTTTTGCCAAATAAATGTGGCTGCATAGTAGCCATGGGAAGCAATGGCTTTCCCCAAATTAAACTGTTAAACATTTTTTATTCAAAATGATTTATTACTGAATAACTATTTGTATATTTCTCGTAGTTGATTAAGTTTTGCTCATGCGCATATTTAGTACTTACCCTACTGTTCCTGGGGACCAAACAGGAAACACAACAAATAATATACATAACACTACATAATACCATATCACCTGTTTCTGCCTCACGCTTCAGAAAACAGGAGATGGCTCCTGCTCTAATGAGCCGTTCTGGCTCGCCCAAGCAATGGCTCGTGCAAGGCCACTTACCTACATAATACAGTGCAAATTACAATACAAAATATATTTTAAAAAAAAATTGCTGTCTCTCTTCACAGTCCCGTTGTGCCGTAATGTGTTCTTTTATCTGGTTTTATTGCTAATTGAGTTTTGTGGGGATATTTTTGACTATTCAAAGCTTTGGCAATGTCAGTGCGCGAGCGGTGGGAATTTTTGTTTCTCTTTGTCCTCTCCGACCCCTTGGCTGTCGGTATCAAGCTCAAGTGAAGTAAAACGGTGGGGGTTCTGAATTGATTAGTCGCCCCCGGGTTATTGGCTCCGCAGCCTTTGGCTCGCGGCCTCTCCGCGGCGGTTCTGAATGCCGGCGGTCAAAAGTCACGCGAAGGTTGAAGGGTCACGTTCAATGAAAGCGAGGGGAGTTTGCTTCTCATAGCCCTTTGAGCCGTGTCGAGACAAAGATGAGTCGCTTTACGTCTTGCCACCTGACCGTGGCATCTCTGAGCTTTGTGTGAATGATGGGTGTAAACTGACCGACGCGTCTAGACTTCGACTTGAACACAACCAAACGTAAACAACATGTTTCTATGCATGCACTATCAGTGTCAAGTTGCACATGTTCCTTGCCAGTTCTGCTGTGCGCGCCTCTTCAAAATGTTTGATTCTTTCTCATTCAGCCTATCTAGTCTATAAATCCCACATTTAAAAAGTTGTCTGTTCATCATGACATATTCAATATTCTAAATCAACATTTGATATGTTCTAGATAAACTGGATCAAATTACACCATAGCCTACTCATTGCGTAGAACTGGATTGCGTAAAAAACGTAATTAGACACTTATGTCAATTTATCAGTGTGCATGGGATCACTAGCAAACAAAAAGTACCTCCTGTTAGGAAACTTCTCAATCATGGCCCATTTTATATGAGCATTATGAGCAACAAGTCTAGAAATGTTGTCTGGACGCATGAAACATTGATGGAATTCTCACCGGAATGTTTGGCCCCGTGCGTAAGGTTGTTGGGACAGCTTGACAACACCGCCCTATCACGATTCCTTTGATGTCTTTACAATGTTTGTCCAGTTGCTTAGCGCATGGTACTGCTTCATAAAAGTTTCAGACACTGGACAACCATGGGGGCGGTCAGAGGCGCTGCCCTTCCTACCTCTAGTCACACCAACTCCGATATTGCGTCTCTATCTCTTTGTGTAGTGAGTTGACTCCGCACGCCTTGGAAGTCAGACTGATGTTTTTGTTTTATTCTAACGGGTTTGAGATTTTATCAAACCAGGGAGTGGATTTACATGTTATTTTTGTCCTCTTATTCGAGGCTACTCGTTGAATCGACGTACAGCGCTGAGGGAGATCTTTTTGTTGGACAATGGTTTATTCATTTGAAATTTGAGAACCGTTTCTCTTGCATGGCAAGCGACAAATTGGCACTTGTACCCAGATTGGTTACGCACAAACTGGATGGCTGCATTTGAACAGAATGGACGTATTTGCTTGAGGGTCTGCGCGGAAGTTATGGAACTTGTTGATGGATGACTTTCATGAAACGTTCCTTTAAAATGAATATATATTCCCTCAGCCGTCGAGGGGTTGGAGGTGGAAAGAACGTGGACACAAACCAGCCAAAAGCACTTATATACCCAAAAGGACTCTTATCAGGACGCGTTGGTTGGTCCTCTCTTGTGTTTTTGTTTGCCTCTGCGTATTCCCACAACAGACGTGGAGTGCAAGTCTAGCTGGTTCCAAAGTGGAACATCCAGGAGTTTGTCCCAACAAGCTGAATGCTAACCTTTGGGTTGATGCACAAAGCACCTGCGAACGGGAATGTGAAGTTGATGTGGTGAGGCATTTATATGTATTCAATATTTAATTCCACAATCCATTGTCATTTGTTTATAACAAACTTAAACAATTGTAAGGAAATGTGTTATACTGTATGACTACACTTTCATTACATGTTCTATTTATTTTATTAGGCCTACCACTTAGTGTTTGTTGTATTGAAATATACTATGTATTTTTGCCTCAGTAAATGTCTGTTGTTATTCCCCAGGACTGTGCTGGCTTTGAGAAATGCTGCACCAATGTGTGTGGACTCTTCAGCTGTGTGGCCGCCCGTTTCTCTGATGGCACCCCTGCTCAGCCGGATGGCCAGGGCGGAGGAGAGAAGGGCTCCGGGGGCCAGGGCTCCATCGCCACCTGCCAGGGCTTCATCTGCAGCCAACAGGGGGCCACCTGCGACATTTGGGAGGGCCAGCCCATCTGCAAGTGCCAGGACCACTGCGAGAAGGATCCCAGCTTCACTTGTGCCTCCGACGGACTCACCTACTTCAACAAGTGTTACATGGACGCTGAGGCGTGTACACAGGGTGTGACGCTAACTGTGGTGACCTGCCGGTTTCATCTATCCGAGCCTCAAACAAGTCCACTCCCCAGGACACAACAGCCAACCCAACGCTGACGTCCTCCCTGGAAGACCCCATTCCCCCAACGCTCTTCTCCAACCCCAGCCACCAGTCGGTCTACAGAGGCGGCACGGTGAGCTTCCACTGCGACGTAATGGGTGCCCCGCGGCCCATCGTGACCTGGGAGAAGCAGAGCGAGCGCCACGAGAGCCTGGTAATGCGGCCCGACCGGATGTACGGCAACGTGGTCATCACCAACATCGGCCAGCTAGTCGTCTACAACGCCCAGGTGTGGGACACTGGCATCTACACTTGCGTCGCCCGAAATGCAGCCGGGGTCCTCCGTGCCGACTACCCTCTCTCTGTCATCCGTCGGACCGAGGACGACATCTTCTCAGAGGACCCCGAGATGGCGGGCATGCCCATGGGGCCCCCGTTTTCACCCGCCGACTGCCTGGCGGAGGTGGACCGGCGGGAGTGCTCCACCGAGCGCCACGTTGACTGGTACTACGACGCCGAGCAAGGCACCTGCCTGGCCTTCTCCAACGGGGGCTGCGATGACAGCCGCAACCGCTTCGAGACCTACGAGGAGTGCCAGGCATCCTGCCAGAGGGAGGGGATGGGGATCTGTTCCTTACCTGCGGTCCAGGGCCCCTGCAAGAGCTGGGAGGCCCACTGGGCCTGGAACTCCCTCTTGAAACAATGCCAGGCCTTTGCTTATGGTGGTTGCCAGGGCAACGGAAATCGCTTCCGATCCAAGAAGGAGTGCGAGGCAAACTGCCCGCTGTCCAAACGACGAGCCTGCAAAACATGCCGGGTCAAAGGTAAAATCGTCCCGAGCCTGTGCCGGAGCGATTTCGCCATTGTCGGTCGATTGACGGAACTGATCGAGGACCTCGATTCTGGGATTGCCCGGTTCAGTCTAGAAAAGATCCTCCGCGACGAGAAGATGGGCTTGGCATTCTCTAACACCCGCCACCTGGAGGTGACCCTGGCTAAGATGGACTGGAGCTGCCCCTGCCCCAACATCACCATGGAGGAGGGCCCCCTATTGGTCATGGGGGATGTACAGGACGGCATGGCCGTGATACAGCCCGACAGCTACGTCAGACCCATCTCCGATAAGAGGCTGAAGAGAATTCATGAAGTCTTGGAGAAGAGGACCTGTGAGATACTGCAGAGGTTCCGGGACTAGGGGCTCTATTCAATTCGTATCTCGGGAGTTCAGCGTTACAGTGCGATTTAAATTTAAAGGCAATTCTCCCGCATTAGAGGAGACTGCATTCACGGTAAACACTGCAAATGTTGGCTCAATAGGAAATTACCTTTACATTTCTATCACGCAATCTGTACCGCTTCAGCGAGACAGATTGAATAGAGCCCTAGGACTGATCACCTCAACTTGGGCCGTCATAGCAAGACTAATATACAATGGCATAGCCCTACAATGACATTTGCTGGAATGGAATGCACAGTACAGGTTGTGAGAAACTCATTGGTGGAGTTTGTGCCATGATGTACTGTATCAAATTACAGTGCATTTCTTTCTGACACTGTTTTCATTGCCCCAAAAAATCAAGCATTGACTTTTCAAACATGCCAATGTTGTACATAACACAATCAAGTAAATACCATTATTCAAATATGTTTATTCAAATGTAATGCTTCATGTGTAAGCTAATTTGTATTCACTGTAACGTGCCGTACTGTTTTCTAGTGATAATTCTATGCTGTAGTGGTGTAATGTTTTTCTTTTTGGAAATCCCATAACTTCAATGCATACTTCTTAATAGTAAATGAATACTCCAAGGTGATTGAATTTTTAATACTTTTTTCTACACTTTTCTGATGTGGGTGTCATGCAAAAGCACCTTCCTACAACAATCCTATTCATTTGAATCAATAAAAGCGAGCGCCATACATTTTGAAGTTACCAAACAAATCACCCATGCGGAAATTACTTGTGTAGATAGGAGTTGGAAGGTGAGGGAATTATTGGAATTGGCATTGATTCAAATAAGGTATCAGTTCAGGTTCATTTTCAACCAAGTGTTAAATATCCATTACTGGTCATGTTATACCCTGTACAGACAGGAGCGTGATGGTGCATTTGTGATGTTGGAATGGAACCACAGAGCCGGCAGTAGACTTCACACCAGACTCTCCTTCCGGAACAGAAGGCACTTGTTGTTAGCTGGCATGTCAACCTAACGTTACAACGACAAGAGAAAGTGGTTATAAGCCGGCATCAATCACAAAGTATGTCACCCACTTTGAGGTAAGAAATGGGTAATGTATGTTTCAATGTTGCATCTTTTGCTATTAGAATACATTTGGTCGGACACAGTTAATTGAACATGTTTGTGTTACTTATGCAGATCATTGGGTTTCATTCACATCATTATGAAAATCCGAAATGACTGATATTTGGAGGATGGCTTCTTACCATTTTCTCCAGGAACAAGCCACTCCTCTCTGCCACAGACCTGAGCAGGGTGACGTCCCTTAGGCCCCACTCGGGATTTCTATAAGACATCAACAGTTTGAGTTATTTGCTTCACAAATGTGTGGTCAAATAGCAGATATATTCAGATTCCGGCATTATTGTCGTTCTCACTTACCTCGACCTTAGACTGAGGTCAAAGTCGATGTTGCTTTGTGGAGTGATCTGTCCATTTAACGCATAGGGCTAGAGAGACAATATTAGAAGACGTAAGACAAGTTCATGAGGGAAATTTTTCACAGTGAGTTCTAAATTGGACTCCTAAAAACACGCCACTTCGATTCAAGTGACTTTTAGTAGCAGTTTAGGAGAGCATTTTCCATAATCCTTTCCCTAACCGTAACCTAATTCTACTAACTTGCTACATTAATTTTTGTAACCTGCTGCGTAAGTTCTCCTAACCTGCAACGAATAGGTATATCAAAGTTGCGTATTTTTAGGGAGTCCCAAATATGGGAAATACACAAATATTGCTTCCAACATCCTTTCTTCTACATGCTTATTTACTGCCAACTTCAGGTTGAGGATATAGTCAACACTGTGCTTGTAACAGCATTATAATATACCCCGTATGTCAGCAGTACTCCTTGTGGTTTCAGGATGGTTCCCGCTCCTTTGAACAAACCCTGTGAGTAAAAAACATAACATCCCACGATAATGAGTAGTGTAATAATGAGTAGTATGCAATAAAAGTATCATGTATCATCAGTTAGTGGACCATTAACTGTGTGTTTATAAGAGCATCTCTCTAGACAATATGTAGGCCTAAACAGTATTCACCTCAGTGCAGGCCATAGGGGAGATATGGATCATGTTGATGTTGAGTACCAGGTCCAAGGACTCGGGCTGGATCCCACCCCAGTTTTCACAGGGTAGAGAGGCGTCGAGATGGATGGCAGGCTTCACGTTCGGCAGGTTGTGATGCGCTCTGTATACGTCTATACTGGTGGCGGGGACAAAATAGATCATTCTCATTGTAAGCGCCAACAAAAAAAGAATGGCTGCTGATATAGGCCTAAAGAAAGAGTTAGGCCTACTATTATTATCAACATGAATTCATAGTAACCTATTTTGAATAACGGGCAGCTTTGGATTTGGGGAAAAACAATTCAGATCTGGACTCACTGAACCGTTATGCCTACCACATGATATATTCCTTGCAGGCTAAAAAACTCTTTAAACTCACCTGGCTAAAGATTGTCGGTCAAATTCTGACGGCTGCCAGGTAATATTTCGTAAACCCTGTGCGAAGTGGGTGACATGTTGCCCCGTACCAGACGATATCTCCAGTGCATTCAACGGTTTCGCCGTATCCACACTCTCACGGATCACCGCAAGGATGGGTTCCTTATTTCTCTCGGCGGCAGGTGCATTGAGCATTTTGGCAACTCCTGGATATACTCTCCGCGCTAAAAGATGCAATTGTTTCCACCACTCCAGTTGAACTAGTTGGCTGTGCAAGTTAGTCACAACAGAGCTCCGAACAATATCGCCTCCGGACTGTAACGATGTTAATCGACTTCCGCGTTTTGTCACGTGATTAAACACGTCACCCGGCCCGGTGTAATAACTGCAACGTTTTAAAAAGCTGCACAATGTGCACTTTTCCTGAGATTGCAGTTCCTTAGGGTGGAGTAGCAGGGTGATTCTTCAACTACGGGCAATTCTATGTCCTCTTGGTACATTTTGTGGATTTTATCAACAAAAAAATAATACATTGTTCATCTTTCCAAGTATTATACACTGCTCAAAAAAATAAAGGGAACACTAAAATAACACATCATAGATCTGAATGAATGAAATAATCTTATTAAATACTTTTTTCTTTACATAGTTGAATGTGCTGACAACAAAATCACACAAAAATGATCAATGGAAATCAAATTTATCAACCCATGGAGGTCTGGATTTGGAGTCCCACTCAAAATTAAAGTGGAAAACCACACTACAGCCTGATCCAACTTTGATGTAATGTCCTTAAAACAAGTCAAAATGAGGCTCAGTAGTGTGTGTGGCCTCCACGTGCCTGAATGACCTCCCTACAACGCCTGGGCATGCTCCACTCGGCTGCAGGCCTAGTGTCTCAGGTTCTGTCCACCAGTGTTGCCATCGTGGAGAATGACCTGATCCAGTCTGCTGCAGGCCTAGTGTCTCAGGTTCTGTCCACAAGTGTTGCTGTTGTGGAGAATGACCTGATCCAGTCTGCTGCAGGCCTAGTGTCTCAGGTGCTGTCCGCAAGTGTTGCCGTCGTGGAGAATGACCTTGTCCAGTCTGCTGCAGGCCTAGTGTCTCAGCTTCTGTCCGCAAGTGTTGCCATCGTGGAGAATGACCTTGTCCAGTCTGCTGCAGGCCTAGTGTCTCAGGTTCTGTCCACAAGTGTTGCTGTTGTGGAGAATGACCTGATCCAGTCTGCTGCAGGCCTAGTGTCTCAGGTGCTGTCCGCAAGTGTTGCCGTCGTGGAGAATGACCTTGTCCAGTCTGCTGCAGGCCTAGTGTCTCAGGAGCTGTCCACCAGTGACTCTAGAGTCAAGGAGCATGATGACTCCACACTGACAGCCTCCAACCAACCTGAGGTCCATGTGGCTGATGTCTCAATCAAGAGAAGTAGACTAACCTTCACTATTTCTATGGTTTCAACCGAGAGTTGCGATGCCTCGGTCCATGAAGTTGATGCTATTGCTACCAGCCTGGATCACTCTGCTGAGAAAATGTCTACCTCTACCACTGATGGCCACATTGTTTCATCCACTGCTGTTGCCAAGCAGAAGAAAACAAGGGGTGGATTCGTCTCAGCTCTACGGAGATTGTTTTCAAGAAAGAACAGGAAGCCTGTCAGTAATACTTATATAGTCTTTTGTACTGTATTATGTTATTATTTATTAACTATTGTTATACTAATATCCAGTGTTAATGGTTGTCTTTAAAATATTTTTCTCTATTGTCTACTTGTCTGTTTTTCAGGCTAAAGTGGCTTCCAAGAAGGAGCACATTCACATAGTTGACCGCCTCACTGCTGAAGTATCCCACTGAGAGGAAACTCACTCACTGCTGAAGGCATCCAGAGCGATGCTTCTGTTTCTCCTCAACGCCCCCCTACACCCCTGCCCCTATCACCCACACCAAACCCTACCAGGGTTGGGGTGAATTCCCAGATCAATTCAGTCAATTCAGGAAGTAAACTGAAATTCCAATTCCAATTGTTTCTCATAGGAGACAATGAGGTAAATTTGAATTGCTATTGGAATTTCAGTTTACTTACTGAATTGACTAAATTGAAAATGAATTGACCCCAACCCTGATCCCTAAGCCCCCACCCCATCCATTTCTATCTTCAGTAAATTTTGTAGCATTTCATTTGAATGTGTTTTGTATCTTCATTGAAACCACAATACTTCTCTAATGAGGGTCAATCATGTTACACATCTAGATTTATCATCAAATGTCGTAGAATTCAACAACAAATTCAGTGGATTAGCAGTTCAACTTCAGTACTTGTCAATGAGTCACTGAACTGTGACCTTCAGAAACATTTCACATTGTGGAAAAACTGAAAACCTTTAGTGAGCATTTCTCCCTTGTCAAGATAATCCATCCACCTGACAGGTGTGGCATATCAAGAAGCTGATTAAACAGCATGATCGTTACACATCTTGTACTGGGGAAAATAAAAGGCCACTTTAACTACTTAGGGAGCAGTAGGGCACTAGCGGTGAAATGTGAGGCGCCAAATTCAAAATCCAAAAGTTGAATTATTAAACATTCTTAAATAAACAATTGTTGCATACTCATCAAAAGCTCTGATTCTTGGCAATATCACAACGTTGTCAGATTTAAAAAAGGCTTTACGGCGAAAGCACAACATTTGATTGTTTGAGGGTAGTCACCCTCAGTAAGAGAGAGAGCAGGCCAGTGACCTCCTTCAGTAAGAGAGAGAGAACAGGCCAGTCATCTCCCTCAGTAAGAGAGAAAACAGGCCAGTCACCTCCCTCAGTAAGAGAGAGAGAACAGGCCAGTCACCTCCCTCAATAAGAGAGAGAGAACAGGCCAGTCACCTCCCTCAGTAAGAGAGAGAACAGGCCAGTCACCTCCCTCAGTAAGAGAGAGAGAACAGGCCAGTCACCTCCCTCAACAAGAGAGAGAACAGGCCAGTCACCTCCCTCAGTAAGAGAGAGAACAGGCCAGTCACCTCCCTCAGTAAGAGAGAAAGCACAGGCCAGTCACCTCCCTCAGTAAGAGAGAGAACAGGCCAGTCACCTCCCTCAGTAAGAGAGAGAACAGGCCAGTCACCTCCCTCAGTAAGAGAGAGAGAACAGGCCAGTCACCTCCCTCAGTAAGAGAGAGAGAACAGGCCAGTCACCTCCCTCAGTAAGAGAGAGAGAACAGGCCAGTCACCTCCCTCAGTAAGAGAGAGAACAGGCCAGTCACCTCCCTCAGTAAGAGAGAGAACAGGCCAGTCACCTCCCTCAGTAAGAGAGAGAGAACAGGCCAGTCACCTCCCTCAGTAAGAGAGAGAACAGGCCAGTCACCTCCCTCAGTAAGAGAGAGAGAACAGGCCAGTCACCTCCCTCAGTAAGAGAGAGAGAACAGGCCAGTCACCTCCCTCAGTAAGAGAGAGAATACAGGCCAGTCACCTTCCTCAGGAAGTGAGTGAGGCGTCAAACAAAACAGAGTAAAAGAAAAAGAGGAGAATCGAGAAACAAACTAACAAATCAAATCTGGGTGTGATTTTACGTGCCTGCCTCTCACCCGGGCAGTGTTTTTCTGTCTCTCTACACTCCCTCTGTTCCTCTGTCTCTCTACCCTCTCTCTCTACCCTCTCTCTCTTTACCCTGTCTCTCTCTTTTATTCTCTCTCTACCTTCTCGCTCTCTCTCTCTCTCTCTCTCTCTCTCTCTCTCTCTCTCTCTCTCTCTCTCTCTCTCTCTCTCTCTCTCTCTCTCTCTCTCTCTCTCTCTCTCTCTCCTCTCTCTCCTCTCTCAATTTAATTCAATACAGTAGACCTTTATTGACATGGCAAGTTAAAATACTTACGTTGTCAAAGTATACATATAACAAAAATGGTGGGACCAACAGCAATAATAATAGCAGTAGAAACGGGATTACCATTTAACTGCACCTACACCAACAACATTAATGAGGATGACAATACATTATAGCAGTAGTAGTAGACCAGTCTCAACCTGACTGAGAAAGACAAAACAACACGGTATGAAAGACAAAACAACACTACATGGGAAATATTGAAGGGTTTTATTGGCATGGAAAACATATGTTTACATTGCCAAAGCAAGTGAAGTAGATATTACACAAAAAACTGAAATAAACAATACAAAATTAACAGCAAACATTACACTCTCAGATGTTCTAAAAGAATAGAGACATTTCAAAATGTCATATTATGTGCAAGTAGTTAAAATGAGTTGTTTTGTCATACAACACAATGCCACAGATGTCTGAAGTTTTGAGGGAGCGTGCAACTGGCGTGCTGACTGCGGAAATGTTCACCAGAGCAGTTGCTAGAGAATTCAATGTTAATTTCTCTACCATAAGCTTCCTCCAATGTCGTTTGAGCGAATTTGGCAGTATGTCCAACTGGCCTCACAACTGCAGACCACACCAGGGGCTGAGGAGTATTTCTATCTGTAATAAAGCCCATTTGTGAGGAAAAACTCATTCTGATTGGCTGGACCTGGCTCCCCAGTGGGTGGGTCTAAATGCCAAGTGGGTGTGCCTATGTCATCCAAGGCCCACCCATGGCTGCATCACTGCCCAGTCATGTGAAATCCATGGATTAGGGCCTAATTCATTTATTTCAATTGTCTGATTTCCTTATGTAAACTGCACCTCAGTAAAATCTTAGAAATTGTTGCATGTTGCGTTTACACTTTTGTCAGCACATTTTCTTGAGAATTACATAAATTCTCACTCATAACCTCTAGAATAAGAAATCAAAACAGACTAAATGAAATATATTAAAGGAATGAAAAGGGCTTTATTCAACTGTGGCTCCTGAAGTCCCTGCACACATTTACATTTACAAGGATTCATCTTCACTGAGGACAATCTCAGTATTTGATTTTTGCCGAGACAATGAAGCAGAGACAATGAAGCAGAGACAATGAAAAGCAAACAAATAAACAAACAGAACAAACCAAAACACAGTCCCCACATGATACATGACACGACACATGACATGATACATGACACGACCTGCGACCACGACACATGCTATGATACATGACATGACACATGACATGACACATAACCGAAGAACCATATTGATGCGTTTTTCCTAATCAGATGATTACTGATTGTGTTTGTTATTATAAGTTCACTGTAATGTCCAGCGTTCTAAACTAACATGGTAAAGTAATGTACATGTTGTCTACTAGTCTGAATGTAATATACACTCTGGACAGAGAGCTATGGTTTTTCAGTTGAAGGATTTATGTGTATAACTAGATCTACTGTATGGGGACAACAAAAAGGACATATGAACAGGGAGTTTAAGCATTTGTAGATTGACACGGCCTATGAACACAAATAAAAACACAAATATCAACACAGGCGTATAAATACTAATAAAAACATAGGCCGCTTGATACTGAAAACGTTTGTCAAACAACAAAGGAAGATTGTCGATGTGCTTTTTTGAAAACAACAACTTTTTCCCTATAAGTACATTCTATTTACATCTTAATTTGGACTAAATATAAAATCTGTACATTAGAGAAACAAGTATAGTATGTAAATGTGTCTTCGTATGTTTTCAGTTCATTTTATCATTATATACAGTCTATAATCTCAGCCCCAAAACAGAGATCTTATAATACTGTATAACACAATGTTATAATGACTAGGACTGCATTGTGAAAAGTGCCTAAAACCAAAACATCACTACTTCAAAAGCACCTATAAGGAGAAGAACAGTTATTGCATCAACACAATAGGAAATAATTATGACGTTTTCTTCTCTTTCAAACAATGTTGGTCCTACGTTGGTAATGGTTAGTACTACGTTGGTAATGGTTGGTACTACGTTGGTACTGACATTCACAATTACCTGTTTCTATTGCGGAACTCAATACAGGACCGTATACATGCAACTACAAACTGCTTGTCATCAGCAAACAGCACTGAGTGTTTTCCACAGTATTACTCTCACAGTCCTAAATAACAGACAATAGGACTCAAGAATATATCAAATTGTCCTTCTGTTTGTCTGACCAACATATAATGCCTATAACCAGAGTCATTTATTGTAATAGAAGAATGCCTGTACCGTTCTTTAAGTTCTCTATTCGTAGCATCCTTTTCTGAGGGCTATACTTCACTCAATAGTCGAATATGGTAAAAAAAAGTGTTGTTTTCTGAATGCTTTGTACACATGTGCAAGTATGTGTACAAGGCACTGAACTGGAGAGATAGGGCAAAATGACTATAGGCGCGGGTAAGCCCACACTGCCCAGGTGAGGAAAAGCGCAGGGCTGAGGGCACTCATTTCTGTGACAGTGCGCACGTTCCGCACTTTTACGCACGGCCTCTTTGCAGTAATGCATACACGTTGTTATGGTGTTAAGACACTAGCTTACTCGACATTTTACAATCCTTAAAAAAATAAGAAGTGAACTTATTTTCATGTTGTTTATGGCTAGAGCTTGTGGTAAACCGAACTAGAATTCCATTCCCATTCGAAACAATGCGTAACGATGTATTCCATCTCTATGCGACCGAGAGGGTCACAAAGCCAACGCTTCACATCGAACTCCAGAACCCAAGAGATATGTTCAGAACTCTCAAAACATATTCAGTTCTTGATCGACAAACAACGAGAGAGACAGCATTATTATGGCGAGCATTTCATTCATCTTCCCTGGACTCAGACATTGTTCCATTAAGGACAACGAAGTCAATTCAGGTAAGAACAATAACATACATTTCTGTCTTTAAATACACATATTAATTAATGGTGTAATTCTTAGTGGAAAGGAAATAAAACAAACTAGAAGATACGGCTTTAGGCGTTTGTTGTTAGTTACCGAACAATGTAACCATGCAAAATGAGGTTTTACAGCTGAAAATTGTTTTACTTAGGCCAATGAAAAAACGTCATGTCCCAATTATCTTTCCTTCCACCCAAAATGTGCACTTGTTCACTTCCCTTCACTGATTTCAAAGGAAATGACTGCTATATTAAATATAGTTAAAACTCTGCCTAGCCCCTACCAGCCAATGTTTTTAGATTTGTGGGAAGTAGTGAATGAGTGCACACTTCAGGAGAAATGAGATGTTATTGGGATGCATGAAGAATATGAAGAATGCAATGATTGTAATGCTGAAATCAGTTTTGTTAACCCTGTGTTGGTGTTTCTTTCAGGGTGGATGTCAATGGTGACCCAACACAACGCCCTTGGCGGTCCAGAATCAGAGAGTCAGAACATTTGTCAGAGCTTTGCAGAGGTACTTGGCGACAAGTACCACTACGCGAATGCCATCGACAGCTCTCTGCTCTGGACTGTTGGGTACACCCCCTACATTCCCCCAGCTCTGAAAGGAAGAAGCTTCCCCTCTGTCGAGAGCTTCTTCCTGGATGAGTGGGAGCCACTGACACTCCTGCAGACTCCTCAGGTTCTGTCCACCAGTGTTTCCATCGAGGAAGACAACCTGATCCAGTCTGCTGCAGGCCTAATGTCTCAGGTTCTGTCCACCAGTGTTTCCATCGAGGAAGACAACCTGATCCAGTCTGCTGCAGGCCTAATGTCTCAGGTTCTGTCCACCAGTGTTTCCATCGAGGAAGACAACCTGATCCAGTCTGCTGCAGGCCTAATGTCTCAGGTTCTGTCCACCAGTGTTTCCATCGAGGAAGACAACCTGATCCAGTCTGCTGGAGGCCTAGTGTCTCAGGTTCTGTCCACCAGTGTTGCCATCGTGGAGAATGACCTGATCCAGTCTGCTGCAGGCCTAGTGTCTCAGGTTCTGTCCACCAGTGTTGCCGTCGTGGAGAATGACCTGATCCAGTCTGCTGCAGGCCTAGTGTCTCAGGTTCTGTCCGCAAGTGTTGCCGTCGTGGAGAATGACCTTGTCCAGTCTGCTGCAGGCCTAGTGTCTCAGGTTCTGTCCACAAGTGTTGCTGTTGTGGAGAATGACCTGATCCAGTCTGCTGCAGGCCTAGTGTCTCAGCTTCTGTCCGCAAGTGTTGCCATCGTGGAGAATGACCTTGTCCAGTCTGCTGCAGGCCTAGTGTCTCAGGTTCTGTCCACAAGTGTTGCTGTTGTGGAGAATGACCTGATCCAGTCTGCTGCAGGCCTAGTGTCTCAGGTGCTGTCCGCAAGTGTTGCCGTCGTGGAGAATGACCTTGTCCAGTCTGCTGCAGGCCTAGTGTCTCAGGAGCTGTCCACCAGTGACTCTAGAGTCAAGGAACATGATGACTCCACACTGACAGCCTCCAACCAACCTGAGGTCCATGTGGCTGATGTCTCAATCAAGAGAAGTAGACTAACCTTCACTATTTCTATGGTTTCAACCGAGAGTTGCGATGCCTCGGTCCATGAAGTTGATGCTATTGCTACCAGCCTGGATCACTCTGCTGAGAAAATGTCTACCTCTACCACTGATGGCCACATTGTTTCATCCACTGCTGTTGCCAAGCAGAAGAAAACAAGGGGTGGATTCGTCTCAGCTCTACGGAGATTGTTTTCAAGAAAGAACAGGAAGCCTGTCAGTAATACTTATATAGTATTTTGTACTGTATTATGTTATAATTTATTAACTATTGTTATACTAATATCCAGTGTTAATGGTTGTCTTTAAAATATTTTCTCTATTGTCTACTTGTCTGTTTTTCAGGCTAAAGTGGCTTCCAAGAAGGAGCACATTCACATAGTTGACCGCCTCACTGCTGAAGTATCTCACTGAGAGGACACTCACTCACTGCTGAAGGCATCCAGAACGATGCTTCTGTTTCTCCTCAACGCCCCCTACACCCTGCCCCTATCACCCACACCAAACCCTACCAGGGTTGGGGTGAATTCAGATCAATTCAGTCAATTCAGGAAGTAAACTGAAATTCCAATTCCAATTGTTTCTCATAGGAGACAATGAGGTAAATTTGAATTGCTATTGGAATTTCAGTTTACTTACTGAATTGACTGAATTGAAAATGAATTGACCCCAACCCTGATCCCTAAGCCCCCACCCCATCCATTTCTATCTTCAGTAAATTTTGTAGCATTTCATTTGAATGTGTTTTGTATCTTCATTGAAACCACAATACTTCTCTAATGAGGGTCAATCATGTTACACATCTAGATTTATCATCAAATGTCGTAGAATTCAACAACAAATTCAGTGGATTAGCAGTTCAACTTCAGTACTTGTCAATGAGTCACTGAACTGTGACCTTCAGAAACATTTCACATTGTGGAAAAACTGAAAACCTTTAGTGAGCATTTCTCCCTTGTCAAGATAATCCATCCACCTGACAGGTGTGGCATATCAAGAAGCTGATTAAACAGCATGATCGTTACACATCTTGTACTGGGGAAAATAAAAGGCCACTTTAACTACTTAGGGAGCAGTAGGGCACTAGCGGTGAAATGTGAGGCGCCAAATTCAAAATCCAAAAGTTGAATTATTAAACATTCATAAATAAACAATTGTTGCATACTCATCAAAAGCTCTGATTCTTGGCAATATCACAACGTTGTCAGATTTAAAAAAGGCTTTACGGCGAAAGCACAACATTTGATTGTTTGAGGGTAGTCACCCTCAGTAAGAGAGAGAGCAGGCCAGTCATCTCCCTCAGTAAGAGAGAAAACAGGCCAGTCCCCTCCCTCAGTAAGAGAGAGAACAGGCCAGTCATCTCCCTCAGTAAGAGAGAGAGAACAGGCCAGTCACCTCCCTCAGTAAGAGAGAGAACAGGCCAGTCATCTCCCTCAGTAAGAGAGAAAACAGGCCAGTCACCTCCCTCAGGAAGAGAGAGAGAACAGGTCAGTCACCTCCCTCAACAAGAGAGAAAACAGGCCATTCACCTCCCTCAGGAAGAGAGAGAGAACAGGCCAGTCACCTCCCTCAGTAAGAGAGAGAGAACAGGCCAGTCACCTCCCTCAGTAAGAGAGAGAGAACAGGCCAGTCACCTCCCTCGGTAAGAGAGAGAACAGGCCAGTCACCTCCTTCAGTAAGAGAGAGAGAACAGGCCAGTCATCTCCCTCAGTAAGAGAGAAAACAGGCCAGTCACCTCCCTCAGTAAGAGAGAGAGAACAGGCCAGTCACCTCCCTCAATAAGAGAGAGAGAACAGGCCAGTCACCTCCCTCAGTAAGAGAGAGAACAGGCCAGTCACCTCCCTCAGTAAGAGAGAGAGAACAGGCCAGTCACCTCCCTCAACAAGAGAGAGAACAGGCCAGTCACCTCCCTCAGTAAGAGAGAGAACAGGCCAGTCACCTCCCTCAGTAAGAGAGAAAGCACAGGCCAGTCACCTCCCTCAGTAAGAGAGAGAACAGGCCAGTCACCTCCCTCAGTAAGAGAGAGAGAACAGGCCAGTCACCTCCCTCAGTAAGAGAGAGAGAACAGGCCAGTCACCTCCCTCAGTAAGAGAGAGAACAGGCCAGTCACCTCCCTCAGTAAGAGAGAAAGCACAGGCCAGTCACCTCCCTCAGTAAGAGAGAGAACAGGCCAGTCACCTCCCTCAGTAAGAGAGAGAGAACAGGCCAGTCACCTCCCTCAGTAAGAGAGAGAGAACAGGCCAGTCACCTCCCTCAGTAAGAGAGAGAATACAGGCCAGTCACCTCCCTCAGTAAGAGAGAGAATACAGGCCAGTCACCTTCCTCAGGAAGTGAGTGAGGCGTCAAACAAAACAGAGTAAAAGAAAAAGAGGAGAATCGAGAAACGAACTAACAAATCAAATCTGGGTGTGATTTTACGTGCCTGCCTCTCACCCGGGCAGTGTTTTTCTGTCTCTCTACACTCCCTCTGTTCCTCTGTCTCTCTACCTTCTCTCTCTTTACCCTGTCTCTCTCTTTTATTCTCTCTCTACCTTCTCTCTCTCTCTCTCTCTCTCTCTCTCTCTCTCTAACTCTCTCTCTCCTCTCTCAATTTAATTCAATACAGTAGACCTTTATTGACATGGCAAGTTAAAATACTTACGTTGTCAAAGTATACATATAACAAAAAATGGTGGGACCAACAGCAATAATAATAGCAGTAGAAACGGGATTACCATTTAACTGCACCTACACCAACAACATTAATGAGGATGACAATACATTATAGCAGTAGTAGTAGACCAGTCTCAACCTGACTGAGAAAGACAAAACAACACGGTATGAAAGACAAAACAACACTACATGGGAAATATTGAAGGGTTTTATTGGCATGGAAAACATATGTTTACATTGCCAAAGCAAGTGAAGTAGATATTACACAAAAAACTGAAATAAACAATACAAAATTAACAGCAAACATTACACTCTCAGATGTTCTAAAAGAATAGAGACATTTCAAAATGTCATATTATGTGCAAGTAGTTAAAATGAGTTGTTTTGTCATACAACACAATGCCACAGATGTCTGAAGTTTTGAGGGAGCGTGCAACTGGCGTGCTGACTGAGGAAATGTTCACCAGAGCAGTTGCTAGAGAATTCAATGTTAATTTCTCTACCATAAGCTTCCTCCAACGTCGTTTGAGCAAATTTGGCAGTATGTCCAACTGGCCTCACAACTGCAGACCACACCAGGGGCTGAGGAGTATTTCTATCTGTAATAAAGCCCATTTGTGAGGAAAAACTCATTCTGATTGGCTGGACCTGGCTCCCCAGTGGGTGGGTCTAAATGCCAAGTGGGTGTGCCTATGTCATCCAAGGCCCACCCATGGCTGCATCACTGCCCAGTCATGTGAAATCCATGGATTAGGGCCTAATTCATTTATTTCAATTGTCTGATTTCCTTATGTAAACTGCACCTCAGTAAAATCTTAGAAATTGTTGCATGTTGCGTTTACACTTTTGTCAGCACATTTTCTTGAGAATTACATAAATTCTCACTCATAACCTCTAGAATAAGAAATCAAAACAGACTAAATGAAATATATTAAAGGAATGAAAAGGGCTTTATTCAACTGTGGCTCCTGAAGTCCCTGCACACATTTACATTTACAAGGATTCATCTTCACTGAGGACAATCTCAGTATTTGATTTTTGCCGAGACAATGAAGCAGAGACAATGAAGCAGAGACAATGAAAAGCAAACAAATAAACAAACAGAACAAACCAAAACACAGTCCCCACATGATACATGACACGACACATGACATGATACATGACACGACACACGACACGACACATGCTATGATACATGACATGACACATGACATGACACATAACCGAAGAACCATATTGATGCGTTTTTCCTAATCAGATGATTACTGATTGTGTTTGTTATTATAAGTTCACTGTAATGTCCAGCGTTCTAAACTAACATGGTAATGTAATGTACATGTTGTCTACTAGTCTGAATGTAATATACACTCTGGACAGAGAGCTATGGTTTTTCAGTTGAAGGATTTATGTGTATAACTAGATCTACTGTATGGGGACAACAAAAAGGACATATGAACAGGGAGTTTAAGCATTTGTAGATTGACACGGCCTATAAACACAAATAAAAACACAAATATCAACACAGGCGTATAAATACTAATAAAAACATAGGCCGCTTGATACTGAAAACTTTTGTCAAACAACAAAGGAAGATTGTCGATGTGCTTTTTGAAAACAACAACTTTTTCCCTATAAGTACATTCTATTTACATCTTAATTTGGACTAAATATAAAATCTGTACATTAGAGAAACAAGTATAGTATGTAAATGTGTCTTCGTATGTTTTCAGTTCATTTTATCATTATATACAGTCTATAATCTCAGCCCCAAAACAGAGATCTTATAATACTGTATAACACAATGTTATAATGACTAGGACTGCATTGTGAAAAGTGCCTAAAACCAAAACATCACTACTTCAAAAGCACCTATAAGGAGAAGAACAGTTATTGCATCAACACAATAGGAAATAATTATGATGTTTTCTTCTCTTTCAAACAATATTGGTACTAGGTTGGTAATGGTTAGTACTACGTTGGTAATGGTTGGTACTACGTTGGTACTGACATTCACAACTACCTGTTTCTATTGCGGAACTCAATACAGGACCGTATACATGCAACTACAAACTGCTTGTCATCAGCAATCAGCACTGAGTGATTTCCACAGTATTACTCTCACAGTCCTCATGTACTCCATTTTGGCTCTGTACATTGTCCATGCATCCCAGTGCCGTGCCGTTGGTGGACTCCTGCCTCAGGGGCGGGCAACTGACGTTATGCTCCAGATCTGGGTTCAGACAGAGGAACGTCTGGTTCTTATCGTTATTATTGCTGTTGTTACTAGTAGTGGTGGTGACTACCGACTCGCTAAAGATAGTGTCTGAGAAGACAGAGTCTAGATTGAACGGGTGCCGCCGAAGAGAGATTCCTGGCAGGTGGATTTGGGCCGATCGGTGGCTATCACTGGATCTCTGGGGGGTTTGCTTGGTGGTGGTGGTTGATTATCAGTGTCTGGTTCTTCTGGATTGTTCTGCTTGATCTGATTCTGATTCGGGCTCCCATCAGATTCCATGATAGGTAAGGGATCTACTTTCGCCATCCCCTAGAGTCACTGTTGACACTGGATCGTCGAGAGGAACCCTCGGCTGTTGAGATGACGCTACTGGCTCGGGGTAGAGAGGCAGGAGACCATGGCCCTCTTAGACGCGCCTCCTTCCCAACGGGGTGGAGAAGCAGTTGAGACACCCAGACACAGAGGAAGATTTACCCTGGACGTAGGGCACCGTGATCGGGGACATGGCTGAGGCTCGGGTGGTGGTGTTCTCTGGAGCTTTGTTCAGACTTAATCCAGATCGAGATAGTACGGCAACCTGCCCCTGAGCTGTTTTGGGGACATTCCCATCGGAAGGGCGCTGGGGGGCTCTGCTGCCGCTGGCGCACCTCCTGAGGACACTCCTTCTGGGCCAGGGGTCCTGGGTGCTACCCACCTCCCTCCCCCTACAGGGAACTGACCCCTGGGTGTTTGTTATGGCAATAGGTGAGGAGTTCTTTACTCCTACCCTCTCTCTGTGTTTGTTGCTGCTGGTGTGTGTTGAGGAAGTGGATCGCTGCTGTGCGTGTGTGGTTGGCGAGGGGTTCTGCCGTGTGTGTCGGGGGGTGGAGGTATCACTAGGCGGGAGGCAGGAGGAAGAGGAGCGGCGTGATGACGGAGGCGGCTGGACCGGGCTACTGCCGTTGGACCAGGGTTCGTTGTCTAGGCTGAGGCTGAACTCTCCGCTGCTCTGGCTCGGGGCACGGCTCGGCACGCCATTCAGACCTGGATGAACCGCGGATGGAGAGAACGTCTCTTTAGGTTACACCAACAGCGGGCTACACTCTTGATACCAACTGTCTGGAAAATGTGAGCATTTTCACAATGTATTATAAACACTTTCTATGTAAAAAACAGCATGGGCAACAATACAAGCTAGTAAATGCATGTTATATCATTATTTCTGCCTATAGAGGGCAGTATTATCAAGTTGTTCAGACTAATGCCTACTTTTAGCAAAATAAGAGATTAACTTGAAAAAAGTTATATAGATGTATTCTTCATTTGAACTCCTTATACATCTGTATACATGGTCTGCATCCCAAATGGCACCCTATTCTCTACATAGGGCTCTGGTCAAAAGTAGTGCACTGTGTAGGGAATAGGGTGCCATTTGGGAACCCTAAAAGAATGAGTTAGTGGGATGTTGTTTACCATGGCTTTGTAGTTCATCACCGTCGTCAAAGTCAGTCGCCACGGCACTGTCATTATAATCCTTGTCTGTGCAACACAAAAACGCCAGGGGACAGAAAATGAGACAACACCGTACGGGTATCCAGGAGCGAGGCGGTGTTGCGGTCAAACTGGTCAGGTTAAAAGCAAGAGAAGCATATGGGAAGTGGTAGTGTTCATTCAAACAAACGGAATTGCAGATGTGTGAAGCAACACATTCCCTACAGAGACGTTGTAGCTCCAAGCCCTTAGCAAATGTACCCTTGTAGCATGACTCTTAAAACGACAGAAAAAGGTGTTCATAGCAGATGGCTCATGAAGATGTCAAATGGAAGGACGTAATATGGATGGTGGAATGACTCTACCTGTCAAACATAGCTCATTGCTATCAGCGGCAGCGGCAGCAGCAGCGGCGGTGGGATAAAACAAAGGAGTGGCGGTGGGCAGGTGTTGATGGTTGATGATGGACAAGATGGAGTCGCTCATGGATGAGGTCATAGACTCCTTCCCGGATCTGTCATTCTTGACCTCTGACCCCTCTAGCTGCTCAGGGTCATCAGACAGGGTTGAGGGGTACACCAAGTCCTCCAGTTTGTCCAGGTCATTCAGGGCTGGGGGTGGAGGTGGAGAGAGATGACTTGAGTTGCCTCTGTAATGGGGTTTCAATGTTCTTTTTTTTAATAATTATTTTATCATTTTTTCTTTCTTTCTTTCTTTCCCTTCCTGTCTTTCATTCAAAGGAGAGAAGATTCGACACACTTCACTTGAAAAGTACGACGTTTATCAAGAACTACGGTTTCAGCCTCACAACCTCCGTCAGCGTCTTCCTGCCTTCCAGCCACGTGGCCCTGAGAAACTAAAACATTATGCAGCACCAGTGTTCTGCAATGCAGTATTCCCCTGACCTCTTGTGCAACTCTACAGAACTGCATGGAGAACAATAGAGCGAAAATATCTACGGTGGCCGATGCTTATGCTAACAGCGAGAAAGAGTGGGTATGGGTATCACAATTGCAATATATAGTAATATTATGGCTGAACTCAATAATAGGAAGGTTGCCAAGCTGCACACTTTGCAGAATTCTACACGGAATTCCAAGAGTATTGTCTAGGAGGATTTCTGCTGCATTCATTAAGACAATGGTAGACTAAAGAATAAGGTAAAGCATAGTTCACTAGCCTGGGTCCCAGATCTGTTTGTGCTGTCTTGCCAACTTCGTATGGAATTGTCAATCCTAAGAAGTTGGCAAGACAGCACAAACAGATCTGGGACCCAGGCTAATAGTTCGCTAATGATGAGCAGCCAAGATGAGGTAGTCACTTAGACATCGACCCGTCATGTTTCTTACACATGGAACGACGAAAGAGGGACTTGACTTTGTCCTTATCCTTCAGTCTGCTCCTCATAAGGGGAAAGATTTTCAGAGTGGACACTTTACAGTGTGGGGCAACAAGGGACAGGGGAGGGAGAAAAACAGGGGAGGATGAAGGGAGGGGGAACAGAGAGAACATGTTAACACACACAAGACAGACATGGGGATAGACAGAAATAGACAAAACACGAGTTTGGCCTTATTGAGGGAAGGATCCACATAAACAAACATGCAGACATATCCATAGTGCAACACTAAGTAACAACTGTTTCTGCATGCACTGTCTGTCATAGAAACCCACGTATACTATACAGCCCTCAAACTCAACTCTGGACCTCGAAGCCAGTTCCCCTGCATTTGTTCATTGTTCCCCTCTAATCAGGGACTGATTTAGACCTGGGACACCAGGTGTGTGCAACTAATTATTATGTAGAACAGAAAACCAGCAGGCTCTGGACCTCTCAGGGTAAGAGGTGAGTACACCTGCTATACAGGGTAGATACAGACAGAGCAGCCCTACATCTTACCACTTCAGAAGTCAAGTGTATATGATGATTTCCTACCCAGGAGACTCCTATACAATGGCACAGCAACAGATGAGCTTCCAACAGATCATTTTTATTCCTTCTCATAGATCTCTGTGTAAAGAGCCTGGGAGGCGGGTCTATCTTGATACAAATAGGAGGAGTCTGTCTTGTAGGGCCGTCCAATAAAGATTGAGTGACTTCTGTCTCCCTGTCCAATCGGTGGTGGCTGGGGGAGTGTCCCTGCAGTAACTGGCTCCGCCCATATCTTTCTGTTCTATCCCCGATGGCCGTGGCTGCGGGGTCGGCCGTGGCGGGGGAAGGGGCCTAGCTGTCGCTCTCTCTTCTTGGCCTATGGCTCGTAGCAGAGCGAGTGGGCCTGCGGTGATGGTGGAGCATGATTGGACAGCCCGTTTCTGCCTGGCCTATCAGGGCTCTCAGACGGGACCAATGGGAGGGGATAAGGAGGTCATACTCACTGCTGCTCCTCCGGGGGGAGGTGGTGGACCCACCCGAGCCGTCCGAACCCACGAAGGAGCCGTTGTCCTGGCAACAGGAAGCAGAGGGGAGGTGGGCGGGAGGGCCTCGAAGGAGCCGGAGCGTGTGGGGGTGAGGGAGCGGTGGTGGTCAGAAGAGGAGGCGGGGCCACAACGCTCGCGGCTCCTCGGCTTCATCAGCTTCCTCATCTTCAGGGCGATCCAGTTCCCACGCCTCGGGAAATATAATATATATGTTAAAATCGATATAGAAAAGGATCAACTCTATTGTCCCTGATGGGAAAATTGTCTTAAAAATAAACAGGTGAAACTAACTAATACTGTATCTAAACTAATGAATCTTGTCACTGTCAAAGTGAATTGATTTCCTCGGCACGGTACCTCCGTGGTGGCGAGGGGTCGTAGAACTTGTACTGGTCCATGATCTTCTCCTCCAACTTCTCCTTCTGTCTCCTCAGCTCATTCAGCTTGTCTCTGAGAGAGAGGAGAAAAACACTGTGTGATCACACAGAGAGGTAACATCAACAGAAGAGCTGTCGCTGCTGCAGAGATGGCTGGTTGTGTTTACATCTTAGAATAAACTCTGACTGAACTGTCTCAACCGTCACACTGCCCGCACCATCAAACCCCAAGGTCCTATTTATTAGGCACCAAACGGAAGAGAGTGGACTGAAACAGTGAGGGACTACATGGACTCGTCCAATAAGGAACTCTCATTTCCGTTTTCCCGTTGCAAAGCGTTTTCCGTTGCAAGCCGCAATGAATATGACCCAAGTGAAAAGAATGTGAATGTTATATTTCCAAACTTTCACACATATTACACATAGCTTAGTATGCCCCATATGTCCAGAAGATAAACTCAAAATGGGGGAGATTTATTCAATATAGGCCAATGTTGACACTAGCAGAGAGAGGATTGACACTAGCGAGAGAGAGGATTTTTAGGTCAGTCAACTTTTTTTCTAAACTGGCACTACAGATGGCAGACTACATCAATAATTCATCCTCTGTCAAACTCAGAGGCCCAGTGGTTTTGGGGCTCTAAATATGATTGGATGCACTGTGTTTTTGGTGCAACGGTGCTCTATAGCTAAATCAATGCCTTTTGTTTTGTGCTGCTCATTATGAGAGGTACTATACTGTGGCTGTAGCTACTATTGTACAAACTATGCTCTCATATGCTGTAGATATACTGTACAGTGTCTGCTGCAGGGGAACATCTATTTTATTTGGCTCAATTAACTTCAATTCAGTCCATCAACTGCAAGTTGGACTACAAGGGGTTAAAGCTCTACGACTTGGCATTCAGCGAGATAGATGGGTCTCTTACATGTGCTGTCTCTGCTCTACGTGGAACAGGTCCTTGCTCTCCATGGTCTGTTCTAGCAGGGTGCGGTTCTGCAGCATCAGGGTCTGGATCTGGTCCAGCAGGTGACGGTTCTCCTCCTCCAGGTTCCCCTTCAACTGACTCAGCAGCTAGACCCAATCACACATATTATATGTCAATGACTTCTTTAATGATATAATTACTACAACACACAAAACTGCTTTGAGAGAAAATGCGAATGCGTATATCCTCACATAGCCTCTTTGTGTAGTGCTTGGGGAATACAAAATCCATTTACTTTGCAAGCAATGCTGGGTTAATAAGGGTGGAGAATCGACTTTGCCACATGAGCATGCTTTTGTGGCACAGTTGATGGCGCGCTGGGCTTCGGGTCAAAAGGTGGAGGGTTCAAGCCGCACTCCCTGACTGTTCATTACAATACGATCAACAACACCTTCATTACAACTGTATGGAAGTTTTGATTGATTCTTTTAGGTAAATATATTTTTAATTATGACTACAATGAACCTGGATGGTGAAAGTATTATTAGAAACTGGGTGGTTCGAGCCCTGAATTTTGATTGGCTGACAGCCGTGGTATATCAGACCGCATACCACGGGTATGACAAAACTTTCTAATTATGTTTGTAAACAGTTTATAATAGCAACAAGGCACCTCGGGGGTTTGTGGTATATGGCCAATATACCACGGCTAAGGGCTGCATCCAGGCACTTCGCGTTGCGTCGTGCTTAAGAACAGCCCTTAACCGTGGTATTTTGGTCATTTACCACACCCCCTTGAGCCGTATTGCTTCAATATATCCTTCATACTTCACACTGGTTGGTGAGCTTGGTGTTGGTGATGTCTAGCTGTTGGTACTGCTCTCGGAGCTTGCTGAAGTCGGACTCTAGCTTGGTCTGCTCCAGCTTGGCGCTGTTCAGCAGGGTCTTCATGTTCTTGTGGTCCGCCTGGAGCTCCTCCTGATCCTTCAACAGCTGACGGTACGTGTGGTTCAGCCTGGGGGCACATAGAAATACACATAGAAGAAACACTCTGACAAAGTAAAGCGAAAAACATATTGATAAGAAAAACAGTTAGACAAGCAAAGTTCTCTGAATGTCAGCAAGTTATACAAGCAATTTCTCTGAATTCTGTGTAAAAGCTATCAGCCGGTAACTATCTTCATTGTGAGCTTATGTGTGTAGTGAGCTATGCTGTGTGTCATCTTTAGGAGATGCTGTGTGTGTGTGTGTGTGTGTGTTCTGCTATGTGCGCCCCTCACCAGTCCTTCTCATCCCGGAGCTGTCGACACTCTGAGGTGGTGGTCCTGTGCTGCTCCTTCTCCACAGCCATCTTGTCCTGCTCCTCTCTCAGAGCCTTCTCCAGGCCGTCTAGTTTGGCCTTCTGCTGCAGCAGGGTTTTGTACCTACAGCAACACACCATCGTGGTTATTTAGAGAGATTCCCCCTCGGTTGCTGTTTTTGTTGTTGTTGCATGGATGGGAAATGAGTGTCACAGCCATTGATGAGTGTCTTTGATAAAATATGAATGGGTAGGACGTATATACTGTACTTCTAAAATCGACATGATTTCCTCATTGCTGCACGCGAACATAACATAGCTACACAACCAAAAGTACTTTTATGTTGAGAGGTGGAATTTAAGCAACCATTACTCAAGCATTCAAATTGTATATCATGAACCATGACTTAGAATCAGAATGGTCTCTGGTCCCCCTCCTCTACCTGTCCTCCAGCGTTCTATGCTCCAGCTCCAGCGTGCGGTGGGTGTTCTTCAGACAGCCGTGTTTTCCCATCAGGGCCTCGTACTCCATGGCTTGTCTCTCGTGCAGCGCCGCCAGCCTCTCGTGGTCCCTCAGGAGTTGGTCGTGCACGCCGCGCAGCTCCTCGCGCTCACGCATGGCCACCTCCTTATCACCCTCAGTGCTGGATTGTTGGCATTGGAGCTGAGCATTCTGGGCCAGGAGTGATGCACTCTGGGAGTTCAGAGTGGACTTCTCCACCTGTGGATGGATAGGCGTGGAGATGATTATTATGTGTGAAAAGGTTGTAATTCAAAGGTACGAGTTTATACTGTATAAGATGAAATACTACTCATACCATGTATGAAAGGACTCTATAGGAAGTGGTTCACATTTAACAAATCAACTAAAGTTGCATTCAAACTGCTTCATGTAACACCAGCCTTACAGTATCAGGTTCCATTAGAATGGCATTATATGAGGCAACTTGAGTGGGGTCTGTTCTAGGTATAAAAACAAGATGAATCCAATGCAGAATGGATATCTGCACACAGATTTCACTTCAATATAAAAGTACTCACTTCAAAATAAAAGTTCATATTTTAGGAAGCATTAAATCAGTCTGTATTATGAGTATCTTATCAGTATACTAGGAGTATATTAGTATATCAGGAATGTTGCTCCTCTGACCTGCAGATTAGCGTTGTGTGTCTGGAGAGCCGTGTTGTTCTCCTGCAGGGAGGCGGTCTGTCTCTGCAGGGCCAGGATCTGAGCCTGCAGGCCGTCTGACTGGGTCTCCAGCTGTCTGAGCTGGGCCTGCAGTGCCTGACGCTCTGCCTGCAGTGTGGCATTCTGCAGTAGGGGAGGAAAAGAGGGAGAAGTCAATAATACATAGAAAAAATGTGAAGCTGGTGATCCATAGTAAGAGTCTGGTTGAGATGGACAACATTTGTATTAATGTGGCAATGTAATGTAATGAAATAATGAAGCGTCTGCTAAATGACTAAAATGTAAAGCAGGTTTGATTTCTATCATCCCATAGTCATTATTTGGAGGACTTTAAACAAAGTCAGATGCATTTCAGAAAATATAAAAATTGAAATAAGAGCATCCAATTTAGTGCTTAGTCACAACATGATGACACAAAGTTCTCCACTCACGTTCCTTTCCACCTCGATGAGGCGGTCCTTGACCCTCAGCAGCTCCCTGGTGGCCTCCTGGCTCTCCTGCTGCCATTCGCTTACCGCCCTGTCACTCTCCCTCTGGGGGGTGGGGCTACGGGCCGCATGCTCCTCCTCCTCCCTCTGCAGCAGGGCTTCGTAGTTCAGACGCACCTGTAGGGGGTCAAGATCAAAGGTCAGATATTGCTACTGAGCGAGGCCATTTTTCAACTTCAGACTTCAATATGCTTTGACAAAGAATTCCAATGTAAAAGTGAATGAATGTTGAAAAGGTATAGTTTCCCTTTGAAACTGAGGAACTTCGGCCAGACTCACAGTCTTGAGCTCTTGACGCAGCTGCTGGTTGAGGGTGGAGGACTCCTGCAGTCGAGCCGCAACGGCAGCCATCTTGTCTTCTTTGATCTGCAGGGACCTCTTCAGAGACGACTCCAGCTCAGACTCCAACATCTTGAACCTACTGGGGAGAGGGAAATAAAATAAAGGGGTATTTAGAACAATATATGGGGAGGGAAAAGTAGACATATTTTTCTGTATTTTGTCACTGATTGTAATTTATTTCCTTGAAAAATAACTCACCAATCTATTGCTATGTGTATAACACAGTCATTCACAAACTTAATTTAAGATTTGTGTGACTATCACCTAACCTGGTTTATGGGGGGTAGACTAAAGCAGTTGCATGAACCACGCTATGTCCAGTGTTTACCTGTTGTCTGGAGTTTCCTCATCACTCTGTGGTGATGTGTCCTGGTTGAGGACTCGTATCTCCAGCTCGTGGGCCAGCCTCTCCAGCTCATTCTCCCTCTGCTGGGTCTTTAGCTTGTCACTCACCAACTCCTACAGAGGAAAGACGGTCAGAAATATCCGCTTTTTGTATCATAACACATTTCAGTTCAGTCATTCCTCTTGCAGCCATGTAAAGCTCTTGTGACCAATTAACTATTTATCAATTACCTCTTTATCAGAGAGCTGTTAAATCAAAACAATTGATATATATTTTCATGATATGTGGTCTAAATCTCCACGACTTCAAGCTAGCTAAACTTTATCTTTCTGTAAGGAAACTTACAAATCTGTCATGTCAGGCACACTGAAATACATGAATATCACACATAAGAAGCTAATGCTGATCTGAGTAGCTTCACCTCTCTCAGCGTGACCAGGGCCCTCTGGTTGATCGCTCCCTGCTTGGCCAGCTCTCTGTTATCCCTCTCCAGCCCCTTGACCCTCTCCTCCACCTCCTTCAGCCTCTCCACCTCCTTCCCCATCCCCCTGTTAAAATACAATAGAAATGTAAACCATTTATCAGATGCTTTAATCCAAAGCAACTTACAGTACAGTGAGGGCATACATTTTTGTATATTGTATTGTATATGAGTAGATACATTTGTATACAAGTGCATACCTTTTTATACATGTGATCCGGCGGGAATCGAACCCACAACCCTGACGTTGCTAGCACCACGATCATACCATGGTGACCATTAGCATCATACCTGTTCTCTCTCTCCAGACTAGCCACCCTCAGGTTGCTCCCGTCCAGGGTAGAGTCCTGGATCTCTGCCTGTTGCCTCAGCCTGCGGTTCTCCTTCTCCAGCCTCCTCTTGTCTCTCTCCAGGCCTGAAGCCTCCTGCTCCAGGGTCTGCTTCTCCTGCTCCAGCTGCTCCATGCGCCTCGAGGAGATCCTCAGCTCCTCCAGCCCAGCCTGCAGGACCTGGTTCTCAGCCTCCAGCTCGTGGACCTCGGCCTCCAGCCGCTGGAGCTTCCGGCCTGGGGGTGAATGGATGCATGGATGGAGGGGTGTGGGGGTGGGGTGGATGGATGGATGGACAGTTGGATGGATAGGTGGTTGAATGGATGGATGGGCAGATAAAAAATAAATAATAATAATTATGAATGAATATAGACTATTTCAATAATCACCAATCATCAATTATTTGGTTTGCCGGCATACAGAGCACAAAAATCAACAGGCATATGGACCCTGAACAAATAAAGTGGCTCACATTGCCCATTCAATGCCCCTGAAACTGCAACAGAGCCAAACGCTACAAAGAGACAGCAGTACCACAACATTCTCACAGAAGACCAACCTGTGTTGTCCAGGGCAGCCTGAAGCCGATGGTTCTCTGTGTCCAGGGCTCTACACTTAGCTTCCAGACGCTCTGTGTGCTTAGTGGATGAAGAGGAAGCCCTCGTCTGCAGCCCCGTGCTACTGTTCTCCCGACGTGGACTCTTGTTCTTAGAGCAGGGTGAGGTATCACGAGTCAGAGACACTGAAGCGCCTAGTTGAAGGAGATTGCGGGTGTTGTCTTTAGCTACTGCTTCCAGGTCAGCCACGGGTCGCTCAGATCGCAAGACTCTCCGTCTTCGAGTTGGCCTTTCTCTTGCTTCTGAAGGTCCATCTTCTCCTTGAGGGTCTCGCTCTCTCTCTCCAGTCGGTTAATCTCTCCCTCTAGGTCAACCGACACTCCGTTGCACTTTGGGTCCCTGTGATGTGATGTGTCTATATCAATGTCACAATCCTCTTTGATGACCAATTCAGACTGCTCCCAGGAGGTGTTGTCTAAACTGCCAAGGTACTCTCTAACCACCTCAGCCTAATAAACAAGGAAACATAAGCAACATTTTCACATGGAAATAGCACCGTTTACTGCTATAGTTCAATAGAGTCGCTGGAATCCGAATGTATGGGTTGATGGTTGCATGTCTGCTCTCTGAGCAGCTGTGTGTGGCTATTGTGTTCATGTTTGTGTTGTGGTCCCTGGCTAGTTACCGTGTTTGTGGGTCGCTGAACGTCCCTCCGCGTGTGCTCATGGTTATGGTTGTGTTGCGGTCCCAGGTTGTGGTCAGCAGCTCTCAGTTCCTCTATGGTCCTGAGCAGGCTTTGGTTCTCTTTCTCCAGCCTCAGCAGACGACTCCTGGTCCCATCAACCACCTCCTCACCCAGAGACTTCTGACCTGAACACAACCATCAGACCCAAGGGATGACAGGAATAGGAACTAGCTGTCACATAACATCCACTATGAACAGACAGGTGAGATAACGACTGACTGAAGGATCTTATTGAAGTCATCCTTTTGTGCCATCTAGAATAGTCCATAACGTTAGAATGATATTTCACGTCACTTCTCTTCCCATAAGTACCACTGCTCCCAAAGGGCAGACGAAGTGGGTAGAGTAGACTGTCAGCCTTACCCTGTGAGTTGTCGGGGCTCCTGGAGAGCTGCTCCAGCTCCCATCCCAGATGCTGTGACTCCTCCATGCTCCTCCTCTGGGCCAGCTCCAGGGCCAGGTTCTCCTCCTGCAGCTCCTCCATGCGCCTCCTGTCCCCTTCTTTCTCCTGGGAAGGGCAGAGAGAGGACGAGGGTGAGATGATATTGTTATTCTAAAGATATTCAACTTCCTATTTCTCTATCTGATCTTCTTTGAAAGTATGACCTTTTGACCATGGCACACACACGTCCACAACATCATCTAGCATGTATGATCCTCTTTGTCCATCAACCTGTTCCATCGCATGTATCTTCCAATACACATCCTCCCCCTGCACTACCAGTCCCTTTCCTTTGAAGGTAGGCCTTGAAATACATCCACAGGTATACCACCCATTGACTCAAATTATGTCAATTAGCCTATCAGAAGCCATGACATAATTTTCTGGAATTTTCCAAGCTGTTTAAAGGCACAGTCAACTTAGTGTATGTAAACCCTTAACCTGTTTCCCCTCAATGTTCATATTGACCACCGTTTACATACATATAATCCACTGCATAATAATGTTTTCTACCTGTTCCATGATGTGGACCCTGGCGTTGAGCAGCAGGCTGTGTTTCTCTAGCTGGTGTAGTTTATCAGAGCGGGCCCTCCACCCCTCCAGCTGCTGCTGGAGTACAGCCTTGGTCTCCAGCAACACAGAGTTATCCTCCTTCAGCTCCTACAAGATAAGACACAAATCAACGCTGTTACAAACAAAGAAGCTCCTGTCGGGTACATGATAACAACAGATTTATGTCAATTGTTAAATGATGAAATACATGAAGTATTGTTTGAGATCTAGCTAAGTTTCTGCAAAGTGCGATAACAGTAATTTGTAAAACCTTCACAGTTGATTTGAAATATTAGCAGCTGTGGTGCTTTGCATTCTGAAACGTTCTGATATAAATTTAACAGTGGCCAAAATTTACATTTTAAGGTAAAACAGCATTTTGTTTTCAATGTGGCTGTTTATCATGCTATATTCTGAGTTTTGAATGTGTTTATCCATACAGTACCGTACCTCCACTTTGGCCTTGTAGAACTCCATGTTGTGTAGTTTCTCACGGTATCGTCCCACCTCGCTCTCCAGCTTGTCAGCTCTGATGGCCCTCTCTCTCAGGGCATCCAGCTCGTCACGGTACGTACGGGCTGACCGGGCCTCCGCTAGCAACACAGAGTTCTGATACGGACACCGACACAGGAAAGGGTTTTAAGCATACAGTTGAAGTTGGAGTCATTAAAACTCGTTTTTCAACCACTCCACAAATTTCTTGTTAAAACTTCTTAGTGAGCGGCAGCAGAGGTGACGGTTTTGGAAAGTCTGGCGTGCCCAAAGTAAAATGCCTGCCACTCAGGCCCAGAAAATAGGATATGCACATAATTAGTACTATTGTTTAGGAAACACTCTGAAGTTTCTAAAAGTGTTAAAATAATGTATGTGAGTATAACAGAACTGATATAGCAGGTGAAAACCCAAGGAAAATCTATCCGGATTTGCAGTTTTTTTTGTACATTACCTTTTTGTCCAGGCTGCCTATTGATTTCTATGTTATCCAGGACTGAGACTGCAGTACCTATGGCTTTCACTAGATGTCAACAGTCTTTATACAGTGTCTGGAGGCTCTAGCACTAAGCAGAACAGATAGGAAGGGGAAGTAGTGAAGGGACAACATTTGTCAACAACGTTTCGCGGGCGCGAGATTGTGAGCGCGCCCCACTTTATTTTCCTTTCCTATCGTTCACGTTATCGTCCGGTTGAAATATTACAGTAAATATACATTAAAGGATACCTAAGGATACATTAAAAATTATGTTTGATTTGTTTGGAGAAAGTGTATAGGTATAATTTGAACGTGTTCTCTTCACGGTTCAATGGGCGACTCGACGGTGGATTTTCTGATCATAATGCGCCAACCAAACTGAGATTTATGGATATAATAAATGACTTTTTCTAACAAAAGAACCATTGGATATCTTCGTTGGACACTTGGGAAGCCCTCAGCAGAAGTTGTTTGAAAGGTAAGAGATTTATTTTAGCTCTAATATGGGTTTTGTGTGACCCGCGCTGGATATGAATTTATGCTAATGTGGAAAATAGGAGAGGTGACAACGCTGTGATATTGCCAAGAATCAGAGCTTTTGATGACTATGCAACACTTGTATATTGATGAATGTTAAATAATTCAACTTTTGGATTTTGAATTTGGCGCCTTACATTTCACCGGGTAGTGTCGGGAGCGGCCCGCTAGCGCGCCGCTACTCCCTAAGTAGTTTTAACAACTATAGTTTTGGCAAGTCAGTTATGACATCTACTTTGTGCATGACACAAGTAATTTTTCCAACAATTGTTTACAGACAGATTATTTCACTTATAATTCACTGTATCACAATTCCAGTGGGTCAGAAGTTGACATACACTAAGTTGACTGTGCCTTTAAACAGCACGGAAAATTCCAGAAAATTATGTCATGGCTTTAGAAGCTTCTGATAGGCTAATTGACATAATTTGAGTCAATTGGAGGTGTATTTTTATATATAACAAATTATTTGACCTTTATTTTACTAGGCAAGTCAGCCTGTGGATGTATTTCAAGGCCTAACTTCAAACTCAGTGCCTCTTTGCTTGACATCATGGGAAAATCAAAAGAAATCAGCCAAGACCTCAGAAACAAATGTAGACCTCCACAAGTCTGGTTCATTCTTGGGAGCAATTTCCAAACGCCTGTAGGTACCACGTTCATCTGTACAAACAATAGTACGCAAGTATAAACAGCATGGGACCACACAGCCGTCATACCGCTCAGGAAGGAGACGCGTTCTGTCTCCTAGAGATGAACGTGCTTTGGTGCGAAAAGTGCAAATCAATCCCAGAACAACAGCAAAGGACCTTGTGAAGATGCGGGAGGAAACAGGTACAAAAGTATCTATATCCACAGTAAAACAAGTCCTATATCGACATAACCTGAAAGGCCGATCAGCAAGGAAGAAGCCACTCCATAAAAAAGCCAGACTACGGTTTGCAACTTCACATGGGGACAAAGATCGTACTTTTTGGAGAAATGTCCTTTGGTCTGATAAAAACAAAAATAGAACTGTTTGGCCATAACGTCCATCATTATGTTTGGAGGAAAAAGGGGGAGGCTTGCAAGCCGAAGAACACCATCCCAACCGTGAAGCGCGGGGGTGGCAGCATCATGTTGTGGGGGTGCTTTGCTGCAAAAGGGACTGGTGTTTGACCCAAGTTAAACAATTTAGGCAATGCTACCAAATACTAATTGAGTGAATGTAAACTTCTGACCCACTGGGAATGTGATGAAAGAAATAAAAGCAGCTGTACATGGGACACCTTCGTGTGGTAAATATACGGAAAAAGTTCTCTCAAGTGGGGAGAGGAAAATGCTGGGAAGTAGCTCCTGTCTTATAATATCTACAGTTTAAACAAAGCTATCTATACTGTATTTATCTTTTGAAGATTAAAGTCTTTGAATTTATGAGAGGTTTCCCTGACCATGTAACCCAGTTGATGTAAAACCATGTTTTACGCATGAAAATAAAGAAGAAATCTCTCTTTCTCCTTTCAGGACAACAGATTTAGGAACAAGCTGCAGCTTTTGTACTGTTGTAGAAAACAGTGTTGAGGTTTATCCACTGTCACTAGCTAAGCACTAAGGCTTGATCTACCCTAAAGCATAGTGTACATTCATCTGAATAATCTCTGATAGAAGTAAGGATACTGTGTGTCATGTTACTGGGGGTTAGAGAGGAGGTGTGTGTGTGTGTGTGTGTGTGTGTGTGTGTGTGTGTGTGTGTGTGTGTGTGTGTGTGTGTGCGTGCGTGAGTGCGTGCGTGCGTCACTTCCATCTACCTCCTGTTGAATCCTCTTGAACTCAGCCTCCATGTTCTCCAGCTCCTGTCTGCAGTCCAGTACCTGCTCACTCTTCTCCTCTCTGAGCGGGATGGAGGGAGGAGAGGGAGAGGGAGAAAGGGAGGGAGGGAGAGAGGGAGAGAGGGAGAGAGGGAGAGAGAGAGGGAGAGAGGGAGGGAGTGAGAGAGAGAGGGAGGGAGAGAGGGAGAGAGGGAGGGAGAGAGGGAGAGAGAGAGGGAGAGAGGGAGAGAGGGAGGGAGAGAGAGAGGGAGAGAGGGAGGGAGAGAGAGAGAGAGAGGGAGAGAGAGAGAGGGAGGGAGAGAGGGAGATAGGGAGGGAGGGAGGGAGAGAGGGAGAGAGGGAGGGATGGTGTAAGTATGCAGAGTTTTTCTTAATGTTGCCGCACAAATGCATGCACGCGACATGCACGCCGCACGCACGCCACACGCACAGTCCTGACTTCTACCCCCCATCAACTCATACAGATACAGTAGGTCAAGTCATACAGCCATTATATACAGCTCTCGGAGAAGACATGTTCAATTGAATATTATATAAGAGAACCCTTTGAATAACGCCTTTTGGTTCCAGGAAGAACCCTTTTGGTGCCAGGTAGAGCCCTTTTTTTTCTCCAAGAGTGCAGATATGGGATGCCTGGCCCTTTGCTTGGCCACATTCCACCACACACTGCAGCACCCAGACCAACGCTTCCTCCACCCCCAGTTTCTCTGGGAAGTAGCACCACATTCCACCACACACTGCAGCACCCAGACCAACGCTTCCTCCACCCCCAGTTTCTCTGGGAAGTAGCACCACATTCCACCACACACTGCAGCACCCAGACCAACGCTTCCTCCACCCCCAGTTTCTCTGGGAAGTAGCACCATACTGTTCAGTACTACGGCATCCCATGCATGACTATTTTTAGAATCCCTCGGAGAAAAGCTTCTCTCGTACATGTTTTCTCACAAACCTATCACTATTACATTTCTAGGGACAGAACAGAGAGTGTTGGGTTGCATTATGAGGATACTGTACTGCTGTACTGTACGCCCGGGGGCTAGAGTCAGCATATCCCAGTTAGACAATGAAAGCGATAAAAGAGAGAAGAGGAGGAGGGCTGAATCAGGTCTGGGGGGTTGCAGGGAGGAAGAGGGCCAAAGTGGGACAACGGCGATGCAAGGCCCTGGAGGTTCATGCCAAGGCAGGCCAGGGAGAGAATCTGGGCCAAGCTATCCCCAGACACCTTCTCCTGTATCAGTTCAGGATGACTTTCTCTCATTCTCTTTCTTTCTCTCACTCACTCACTCACTCACTCACTCACTCACTCACTCACTCACTCACTCACTCACTCACTCACTCACTCACACTCTCTCTCACTTTCTCTCTCTCTCTTATTCTCGCTCGCTTGCTCTCTCTCTCTCTCTCTCTCTCTCTCTCTCTCTCTCTCTCTCTTGCTCTGTCTCTCTCTCTCTACACTGTTGACCGTCTCACAGCTCAACTTTTACCTCCAAACATATGTGGAGACAACCCGAGAAAAAAAGCACTTATAGAATTTGCTTTCAATTAATTATTTAAAAAAAAAACAAATTTTACTGGAACTAGTTGGTCTTATTCATGCTATTTCAAATGTTGTATAGAATATAAAACAGGAAATGAAGATGCCCAAGGGTGCTTTTGAGTTATTTAAAGAAGGCTTACATACAGTATATCCTCTATCGATGGGTTAGGGACATATTTATCATCTAAACACAATGAGCAGTTGGGTGGAAGATGACTCAGAAATTCCTGAAGCAGTACTGCACTACTGTTAAAATTACAGATTGCACCTTCCAAATACATTTATGCTTAGCCTGTGTTCGAGATCTGTTTATGTTGTCTTGCCAACCCCATTGCTGTCATTGTCACGCCCAGGTTACTTTATGACCACTGACTGGGAGTGTCCTTATCTGACTACTCACAGCTCTTGGCGCAGCCGTCTGACCTTGGCCTTGGAGTCGGCCAGCTCTACAGACAGGTGCTGGTGGGATGCCGCCTGCTGTTGCATGCTGGGACAGTCGCTGGGGACTGGGCGCTGGGCGGAGAGGGTGATGGGGTGGACTCTCTCTCCTGCATTAGCTCTAAAATAGTCTGGGGTGGGGAGGACAAAGAACAGAGGGAGGAAAGATGAAAATAGGACAGGAAATGACACTTCCTTCTCTTTCACCTGTCATTTCAAGTTCAACTTCCTCCCTTTCAAGTTCCTCCATTTCACCACAGATCAATATAAAAAGTCAATCAGTAACTATTGCTATCGAAGCCTAGTAAGACAACGCTCAAAGATATTCCATTGAAATACATGATCGTCAAATTACATAATATTTTATGGCACAGCAATATCTTGTATGACTCAGCAAGGTCAAACCTATAAACACTGTGCAGTATGTCAACCGTGGCCCCTACCTCTAGCTGTGTGTCTCTCTGGTCCACCAGGCCTACATAAGGATAACATAACACATTCATAACCCTTCATAACCCCTACTTAACCCATGTATAACCCCCTACCTCCAGCTGTGTGTCTCTCTGGTCCACCAGGCGTCTGAACAAGGTCTCCAGGTCCTCAGCACAGAGCTCGCTGGCCTCCAGCCAATGGAGGTCCAGTACACTGTCCTGACTGTGGGTAACCTGACCAATCACAGGGAGGAACAGAGAGTTGCAGTCACAATGATTTACAGCACAGAAGGTTGGTGAGGACGGGCTTGTGGTAATGGCTGCAGCGGAATTTTATCAAATAAATCAAACACGTTTGACGCCATTCCATTCACTCCATTCTCCATATATATGTATCTCAAAGCAGTACGTGGAATGATACTGTACATAGGTACCACTTCATAATAAATTACCCTAAAAACATGTTAGTGTGTGTAGTCAAGTATAGTGTAATATTGTGCAGGTCTTTTAGCAATATCTATGTGTGTTATTAAACACACCCTCTAACGTTGCGAAACACCCAGCACGTGTTTCAAATGACAACGTTTGGACCAATGTTATTGGCAAACAAGTAGGAGTGCCTCTGTGACTAGATTGGCTACAATGGAAGACTGGCAATGCAATGACAGCTTTTCATTTTTCATTGCACACATCCCCAATAAACGCTTGATGATTGTGCTGTGTAACAGTGACAGAACACTGTGTATTGTTGTCATGCAGACAAGACAACACGTGCTAGAATGTTCCTTTGGTATTCATTCCTGGGGAATATTAAAGCCTTTTAATTTAGTTTGCATTGCTCGTGACCTGTTCAGAGTACGTACCATCTAGCACACTGAATCAGGTGATTCAATCCCTGGTCCTATCACACTTAGAGTACTGTCCAGTTATATGGTCAATCCCTGGTCCTATCACACTTAGAGTACTGTCCAGTTACATGGTCAATCCCTGGTCCTATCACACTTAGAGTACTGTCCAGTTACATGGTCAATCCCTGGTCCTATCACACTTAGAGTACTGTCCAGTTACATGGTCAATCCCTGGTCCTATCACACTTAGAGTACTGTCCAGCTTTATGGTCAATCCCTGGTCCTATCACACTTAGAGTACTGTCCAGTTATATGGTCAATCCCTGGTCCTATCACACTTAGAGTACTGTCCAGTTATATGGTCAATCCCTGGTCCTATCACACTTAGAGTACTGTCCAGTTACATGGTCAATCCCTGGTCCTATCACACTTAGAGTACTGTCTAGCTTTATGGTCAATCCCTGGTCCTATCACACTTAGAGTACTGTCCAGTTATATGGTCAATCCCTGGTCCTATCACACTTAGAGTACTGTCCAGTTATATGGTCAATCCCTGGTCCTATCACACTTAGAGTACTGTCCAGTTACATGGTCAATCCCTGGTCCTATCACACTTAGAGTACTGTCTAGCTTTATGGTCAATCCCTGGTCCTATCACACTTAGAGTACTGTCCAGTTATATGGTCAATCCCTGGTCCTATCACACTTAGAGTACTGTCCAGTTATATGGCCAATCCCTGGTCCTATCACACTTAGAGTACTGTCCAGTTATATGGTTAATCCCTGGTCCTATCACACTTAGAGTACTGTCCAGTTATTTGGTCATCTGTAGCTAAGAAAGATCTAAGAAAGCTCAGAATGGCTCAAAACGGGGCTGCCAGATTAGCTCTTCATTGCTCTAACCGTATGAATATTATCCAAATGGATCAGAATCTCTCATGGCTTCACGTTCAAAACAAATTACTATCTAGTCTTCTGATTTTCTTTAGGAAAAAAAACAGTATTCTTCAGTCCAGTTAGTACATACTGGCAACACGCATAACCACCAAACCATACAGGCAAATTCAGGGCAGCTAAAACAACCCAAGCCAAGGACAAATCGCCTTAAATCTACAGTTTTATATAGAGCCATAGCTGAATGGAACTCTTTACCTATCCATATTTCTCAGGCGAAAGGTAAATCCACCTTCAATAATTTTATCTTTATCTTTATCTATCTAATGCGATAGACCATATGACTGGACAGCAAATAGAAAGCATCAACTGAATGTTAAATCAAATCAAATTTTATTTGTCACATACACATGGTTAGCAGATGTTACTGCGAGTGTAGCGAAATGCTTGTGCTTCTAGTTCCGACCATGCAGTAGTATCTAACAAGTAATCTAACAAATTCACAACAACTACCTTATACACACAAGAGTAAAGGAATGAATACGAGTATGTACATATAAATATATGGATGAGCGATGGCTGACTGGCGTAGGCAAGATGCAGTAGATGGTATGGAGTACAGTATATACATATGAGATGAGTAATGTAGGATATGTAAACATTATATAAATGGCATCGTTTAAAGTGGCTAGTGATACATTTATTTCATCCAATTATAATTATTAAAGTGGCTAGAGATTTGAGTCGATGGCCGAACGGCATAGGCAAGATTCAGTAGATGGTTTAGAGTACAGTGTATATATTTGATATGAGTAATGTCGGATATGTAAACATTATATACAAAATTGTTTAAAGTGGCTAGTGATACATTTGTTACATCCAATTCCTATTATTTAAAGTGGCTAGACATTTAAGTCAGTATGTTGGCAGCAGCCACTCAATGTTAGTGATGGCTGTTTAACAGTCTGATGGCCTTGAGATAGAAGCTGTTTTTCAGTCTCTCGGTCCCAGCTTTGATGCACCTGTACTGACCTCGCCTTCTGGATGATAGCGGGGTGAACAGGCAGTGGCTCGGGTGGTTGTTGTCCTTGATGATCTTTTTGGCCTTCCTGTGACATCGGGTGGTGTAGGTGTCCTGGAGGGCAGGTAGTTTACCCCCGGTGATGCGTTGTGCAGTCCTCACTACCCTCTGGAGAGCCTTACGGTTGTGAGCGGAGCAGTTGCCGTACCAGGCGGTGATACAGCCCGACAGGATGCTCTCGATTGTGCATCTGTAGAAGTTTGTGAGTGTTTTTGGTGACAAGCCGAATTTCTTCAGCCTCCTGAGGTTGAAGAGGCGCTGTTGCGCCTTCTTCACCACGCTGTCTGTGTGGGTGGACCGTGATGTGTACGCCAAGGAACTTAAAACTTTCCACCTTCTCCACTACTGTCCCGTCGATGTGGATATGGGGGTGCTCCCTCTCCTGAAGTCCACGATCATCTCCTTTGTTTTGTTGACGTTGAGTGAGAGGTTATTTACCTGACAACCCACTCCGAGGGCCCTCACCTCCTCCCTGTAGGCCGTCTCGTTGTTGTTGGTAATCAAGCCTACCACTGTAGTGTCGTCAGCAAACTTGATGATTGAGTTGGATGCGTGTTTGGCCACGCAGTCATGGGTAAACAGGGAGTACAGGAGAGGGCTGAGAACACACCCTTGTGGGGCCCCAGTGTTGAGGATCAGCGGGGTGGAGATGTTGTTTCCTACCCTCACCACCTGGGGCCAGCCCATCAGGAAGTCCAGGACCCAGTTGCACAGGGCTGGGTCGAGACCTAGGGTCTTGAGCTTAATGACGAGCTTGGAGGGTACTATTTCCTGTCAGGTATTTTAATTGTCTGTATTGTCTACTTGTTGAATGTTTGTGAAGTCTTGATTGTGGTTGTTTGTAATGTCTTGTTAATTGGTGTTGGACCCCAGGAAGATTAGCTAGCGTTACGTCATTAGCTAATGGGGATCCTAAAAAAAATTACAAAATTACCAATGACCTTAAATTCCATGTGAACTTCTATTACATGAGGGAAATAATTATGTAATTTCTCATATGAACTAAATACTATGAAAGGTATTATTGTTCTCCTTAATAAATAAATGTGGGATAACTGTGTTATAAAGCTAACCATGTAGTCCTTTGTAGCTCAATTGGTAGAGTGTGGTGCTTGTCATGCCAGGGTAGTGGGTTTGATTCCCGGGACCACCCACAAGTAAAATGTATTCACACATGCTAAATGGATGTATTATTTTGTTGTTTATTACTAACAGCCCGGTGGTTATATAGGGCCTTTAACGGATTATTGCAAAATTAATGATTGTAATGTTTTTTTAAAAAGGATAATTATTTAAATCACAACACAGTTTGGTGCATGTCGCTATAAACAGTTTGCAAATGGCTAGCCTGCCCTTGTCATGTCCTCAATGACTAATACTTCAACATAAGAGAAATATGCATGTTACTGAATGTGGAACAAGCTAGCCTGAGTCCCAGATCTGTCTTCCCGACTCTACTGCTGTCGTTGTCACGCACGGACCAGGGACAAGCGCAATGTGGAGCGAGATACTGTACCTCTTGGATATGAGCAGCTATTGCTGCTTTTGTGTCAAAGTCAAGGGTCTGGATGCGTTCGACGTACTCCTCTTTCTTCTCACACTGAAAACACAGAGTGGGTATAGTAGATTAAGGTCTTAATGAGTGTGTGTAGCCTAGCTTGGGGGATGGATATCCTGTTGTTGAGGTGAAACAGGGGTCCCCCTCAAATCCTCAATTATGAGCTAGCTAAAACAATATCTTTCCATTTGAATTTCAGACACACAAAAGCAAGCAGACCCCCAACCACACGCACAGTGACACACAACTACACACACAACTACACACACCCCTCCAACCCCTCCTACCTGGACAGCACAGCCCAATAAGAGAAGAAGTAATTTCTTCATTTCCTCCAGACTTTGCTCTGAGGAGAAAACCCCCAAAATACAACCACCACATTAAATTCAGATTAAAGTCAATGATTAAAGGAGATTCAGATGTGTGAATTTGGGTCACTCATCAGGCCAGAGCCTGTCACCAAGGTTAGCACATCTATCAGACTGATGGTGTGCTATTGAATTACACATCTGCGGAAGACACAGACAGCGAAGGCCCTCAAAGTCTGTCTTATAGGAGTTTTGAGGTCAACTTATAGGGCAGCATTGCGAATGAACTGGTCTGGTTCAAGTTCAGTTTACTCATATGAATAATTATATTATGTCACGGTATGTCATGGACAACAAATGGAAGGATGATACTGCAAACTCTAAGATGGTGTCAATCATCTTCCACAATGTACTTAACTACCAGTACAGATACAGCTGGTATTTCTAGTCTCTCAACAGGCGTGTGTGACTGGCAAACCAAGTCTACAGTAGTCCAATCTACACGTAGGATCTTCATTTGACCACTTTCTCATAGAAGGAAAAGAATCCTGCGGCAACAGGAAATGTGAATTATTGTGTGGATTATAATTCATGAAAATGTTTGTAGGGGTTGATAAAAATGTTGTTAGGGCAAATCAAGTCTGACATTTTTAAGTGGATATTACCAACTTTAAAAGCCTTTTTAAACATTGAATACAATAAAAGTTTGACATTGTCGGCAAACAACAGGGTGATCAAATGAAGATTCTACATCTGTGGAACTAAAGTAGTACTGTACTTCACATAGAATTTAAAGGGTGTACCGCTCTCTCTTTGAGTTTCTCAACTGAATGCAAAACGGGTGGGCATGGTGGGCAAACATACCACAGTGAGGAGTCTTGCCAAGCACCAACACATTGGGTAAAGGCATCATGATCAGCTGCCTCAGAGTCTCCTAGGAAAGAGAGAAAAGGGGGGATGAAAAAGGGAGGATGGCTACAGAAAAGGACAAACGAAAGAGTGAGACAGGAGGACAAAAAACACTGTTGGGATCTGGCCAATGCTATCTGAATGAGTAAGGTTGTGTATGTATAGTCAGGGATTTAAATATGTAGACTTGGTGCCAACAGATGGAGAGGGACCAGAATGGCTGTAAGAAATGGGCAGTTTCTTTGGTGCTTCTTTATGCATAACCCATTCAGCCTATAATGCCATTGGTGCCAAGGCACTTTCCAGTCTGGGGAATTGTTGACCAGACCTGGGTTCAAATAAAATGTATTTTCTTTCAAATATGTAATTTTTTTTATTTAGCCTGCGTCGTGTGCCAGGTGGGCGGGGTTTGCACTTTAAGGACTATTCCATTGGTTCCATTGTGCCAGGGTAAGCTCAATCAAGCACAGTGAAAGTATTGGAAAGAACAGAAATACTATTTGAACCCATGTCTGTTGTTGGTCACTACAGTGGCTAGCTAGGCTAATGTGGTGTGAATGTGTAATCCAATGTTTAATTTCCCATTGAGAAAACCAGGGCCCCTCTTTAGTCCAGGAAACAATTAGTAAAGTCCCTAGTAAAAGAGTTCCAGTCTGGTTAGCCATGCAGCTGTAAAATCAACCACTGCCATCCAACCAACCAGTCAATTTTTAGTGACTGCGACCCATTTCCAGTGAGGAATGTTCAAGGGACTGGGCTCTGGGGTCACTTTGCTTTCCCCCTCGAGCTAAAATCTGATTATGAAGTGAAGTCAATTTTTTTGATTGCGGTTTATAGCAGAGTTGAGATAAAATCATTTCTTCAACCAGTGATTAGGGCACTACACACAAAATAAGACTTGGATAAATTGGACATGGAGATTACAGCTGCCAACGTTGCAGCTGAATATGACAAAAAAATATATATCTTTAAAAATCCTGTCACAAAATGCACAAATCTAAGACTAACACAAACTAGTCCAATTCCATCCCAAAATAATTATGTCTAAATATGACAGAATTTGTCCTGAAATGATAGTGTCTGGGAAACAGACTCCATTTCATCTCTTGATCAAGCATTGTAGCCTACATTACTGCAGAGAGGGAGAGGAGAGCTGCCGTCTTCGTTTGCCATCTTAGCATACCTCCCAAATTGCAGTCCACTCCTTTTTGACCTGGGCCCATAGGGAATTCTGAGGGGAATTCATTAGATATCTTGATTGTTCTTGGTGTTTCTTTCCAGTTGTTTTGCTGAGCAAGAATTAGAAGTGATTGAACTCTCCCTCTGGAATCCAAATCAAACCCTTGGGAATGTAGATTGCTGCGATGATGAGATTGAACTGGTACTCAACTGTGGTAAACACACCACAGACCCTTCATATATAAACTACGCCAATATATTTTCAAAAGACTATCATTCTTCATGTATTTTTCTAGATGATATACTGTAATGATTCACTATGTGTGCTGTATGATGAGGGTTTGTACAAATGCATGCCTGTAAATAAATACAGATACTAGAATAGCTGTGTTTCATACAAACAAACTAGCTAAATACATTCTGATTCAAAATGATCTCCATACTGTAAATATAACAATACAAAGTATGTCTCGGCTATCACACATTCACACTGTACTATATTTTCTAACCCACCGGTAGAAAACTAATTCTCTATTTTCCAATCCCTACTGATCTTATGTCTGTATAATTGCTGTTTTTAATTACTACAATTGCTCTCATTCAAACAGCAGCATTAGACAGATAGACAGTCGTGACTGAGAGGGACTCTCTCGGTCTCTGTCGTGATGCCACCCAAATGGGTCATTCCAAAGCTTTGTAGGTCTGGCACAGGCATTACTGTAGCCTACCTAACGACACACACTGATTGCACAGATGTTTACATGGTGGATGTGGTGATATTTAGGCCAGTCGTCTTAAGAAGAGCCTGGTTGACAGTCTGGTGGGTGGCCTGGTGGCGGACCAGATCAGGCCAGGTCCGTGGGCCAGATGTGCAGAGAGCTGCTCTCCCCACTTAGAGGGTATTAACCCTTCCCATCATGCATTTATTTAGCCTGTGAGTGTGTGTGTGTGCGTGTGCGTGTGCGTGTGTGTGTGTGTGTGTGTGCATGTCCCTTCCCTAGAATGAATATGGTTTGACTTGCCAATCTCTCCAACTCAAATGTTCAATACAGTATAAAAGGGAGGAATGTTTAATGGTGGAAACTTAGCTAAGAGGGAACATCCATAACTGTAACTCACGAGGTAATAGGTTTTGATTTGACGGATGAGAACGGTCAGGTTCAGAATCCTCTGACTGGGGTCGTTGTTCACTTTGTTGACGCTCTGAAGAGTCGCTTTGGGATTTCTGAGGAGAATGACAACATTATAATAACGTTATAGCAACTTAATTACAACAGCGTATTTCAGCTACAGCCACAAAGATGGTCAAGTGTTACCTGTGTGATTTCTGAAGGAAATGAAATGACATTTACATAAAAATGCTATTTCTGAGACGTATTCCCGCTGCAGCCACAGAGGTGGTGAGTGATGTGGTAAGCCAGGTGCTATAAAGATATAGTACATCTGGCTAAACTTGGCTTTAACTCCCATCACACCAGCTTCTAGCTCTTTCTCTCTGTTTTTCCCTCTTTTTCTGCCCCATTACATCATTCCCTCTGTCAGGCTCGTGGCATGATGAATTCACAGCCAAAGAGTAGCTGCTCTCTTGCCATAGCATCAGCCTGCTCCACTCTAGCCTGGTCCCAGATCTGTTTGCTCTGTCTTTCTAACTCCTATGGTCCTTGACACGGGCGAGTTGGGAAGACAGCACAAACAGATCTAGGACCAGGCTAGCAACACTCCACTCAAGCACCTAAAAGAGCCCTCCCTTCACTCATCCACTCCCTTCCCAGCCATTTCAATTTCCCTAACGGCTGGCAATCTGACTGACACAGTGACCTAAACCTATTTGGCCTCAGCCTCCTGTAACAGATAGGATGCACCCTGGTATCTGTCCATGGTTGTATTCATTAGGCAGCAAATGGAAGCAAACATTGCAAAACAGGGAGGGACTACCTGAACTGGTCCAATAAGAAACACACATTTTCGATTCCCGTCGCAAAATGTTTCACTACTGTGAGCCCTAATGAGGATGACCCCATAGTCTCCTGTAGGTCTCTGAGCCACTACTGTCTCCCTCCCTGCCATCTGTCTCGCTCTCCGCATAAAACTAAACACTATCAACAAGCCCCTAATCCAGAGGGTCTCCATGCAATCCAAGGGATTATCCTAAACCTAACCCACCGGCAGGTCCCAGCATTGTGTGTGTGTGTGTGTGTGTGTGTGTGTGTGTCTGTGTGTGTGTGTGTGTGTGTGTGTGTGTGTGTGTTTATGTGTGGGTGGGTGTGTGTATTGTTTTTTAGCCAGACTGTGACAGACGCTCTTATCCCCAAGAACACAGGATATATATTTATATTTTTAAACCTCATAGTTATTTGGGTCCCTTCAAACATAACTTACATTAGTCCTAGATATTGATACTATACACCCAAAAAGTCAGGTACCTCAGGTTCAGAACTAGGCTATATCTACCCATGATAAAAGTTGTTCTATGGGGTTATAGTGCCTTTTCATTGGACAGCCTGGCTCTAACAAACCCCCAGCCACACTAATGACTGTCTATCAGAAGGGTCATCAGTTTGTGTTGATTAGGGAGGTGATTATGATAATTCTCCTAGCCATAAGGTTCCCCAACAATAAGCTACTCAATAAGCTCTTGAAAATGTCCTTTAAGACTTTGATGGCTATGGACTTCACACAAAAACCTATTTTGTCCCAGAACTGTTTTATAATGTTTTGTCAACTTCGTCGCTGTCATTGTCACATCAGCAATGGAGCTGGAAAGACTGCACAAAGCGATCTGGGACTCAGGCTAGACCTTTTCTGGAAACCAATTAGAAATGTTACAGTACATATTCTTGACCGAGACAGATAAAGAGGACAAAGAACTCCTTCAGAGCAAGTGAGTGACAAAGCACACACTGTCGTGCAGCATTGACTAGTTAACAAGAACGTCAGCAGCTCTGTGCTGTATTAGTAACAGCTGGATCCACTAGCCTAAACTCAGAAACAGACAAGAACACAACTTCATTCTGGAAACACAAAATGTCAGGCAGAATGACCCTAACCAACCCAGCACAACTCAAGAGCTCTAAAAATAGCATTCCCAAAACTGCAGCTAAATTCTGAGAGGACTGGAGTACAAACAGGTTAAGTGTTATATCACGTTGTACATCATTTCTTTTGCATGAAGTTGGCAGCAGAACTCACTCTAATTATAGCATGCCCAAATGGAGTCAAAATGGAGTCAAAATAGCCTGGTCCCAGATCTGTTTGTGCTCTTCCTAACTCCACTGATGTCATTGTCACATCAAACACGACAAAGACTGACAAGGAGTTAGCATGATAGCAGAGAGACGGACACTCCGTTTATGGTCAAAATACAACCAAAGTTAAATAGCCTATTATTACGTAACTTCTCTCATTATTAGCATGGATGACCACAGCAGCATTATGAGCAACATTGTAGCTTGCTGTCAGATGAGAGGAAGCGGTTGATGAGCCAATCATTGACATGGGCTACTGGGTCCAAATGTGTCAAGTTCCAGCTACACTAACTGTTTTGTCTGGACAGTGCTGCTCACTAATTTGGACTAGGCTACACCAGGCCGGCATAGAGCCTACTTCCTTATTGGCTGCAGTGCATAGGGCAAAATGTGCAACTAAACAAAACAAAAACAGACAGAACTTACATTTGAATCATGATCTTGTTCAAAACTACCCCATCCAGTAACTCGGAATAATCCAATGTCATGTTCCCATCGTTTTGCCCAAATGTCTTCACCTAAACAAAATAAAAACATAATGATTTGCTTATCAATAGGAAAATCAAAGCCAAGGACATTTATCATAGCTACATTATTAACATGTAGAAGGGTACTTACCCAAATGACAAGCGGGCTGAGCATAAATTGCTCTAGATGGGGCAGAAAAACCTCGCTTTCCATCTTGATCGATGTCCTTGATGATTGATCGATCCTTTATCAGCAAAACATATTGGATTTGATGATGACTTCTGTAGACGTTAAAAGAGAGATCGTTTGCTCGATGAACACAGCAAACTCTTTATTCAAACACTCGTCCTATCCCTAGACGTGAATGAAACGCAGGACACAGCCACTGTCATTGTGGAAAAGCCTGCAGCATTTCTTGTGGTCGGCAGGGATCCCGTTGCTTTAGTAAAACTATTTGAGAATTCAAGTAGCTCGCTGCTGCAGCCGCAGTGAGACTGCATAATAGTCCTGTACGCACTTTTGTCGCTAGTATACAAACTAACATTCTACATCATTTGTTTTGAAAAGATGTCGATATGTAGCCGTGGACACGCATTGTTCAAAAAAATAAATCCATTGGCATTTCTCCCGCAAATGTATTATGTAGCCTACATCCCATGGAAGGTCCATTCCCTGGTGCTGCAAAGGCATCTGCAGACAGTCAGGTTGCACACACCTACCTCCCCCCTACTACCCACCCCTCACTCGCTTTCTCAAAACACATGCACGCGCGTAACAGTATCCACTAGCTACAATTTGATGTCCTGTTGCGGACACTCAACCTAGGAGTGATGCTGTGGCGGGAAAGTAGCTACCTACACTAGGTGCAAACAAGTTACAGTGATCTCTCACTCTGAATGCATTGCGTCTTTGCAGCGGTCCGTATCTTTGTTGTGACAAAACGAGACTGATAACCCACTAACCTTCAGTCAAACCATCGCACATCCCTGATGCCACCACCCATGTCAAATAATCCCGAGTTGGTGCTAATCCGCAAGAGCAAAAAGTGCTAATAGAGCAGTCTAAAATATCTTTGACCTTAATCTGTTGCCGTGACAACGGCGCCCACCCACCCCAGCCTTTCCATCCCCTCCTCTCCTCTCCTCATCGCTGGGAGGGGGCAGGTCCTTTTTCATCACAAAGCAACACAGGGATAACGCTAAAGCCACGCAACACTTCACTAGTGTTACATAAAGGTTATTACCTAATAACAAAATAAAATATGGACAGAAAAAGAGCAAAACATGGTGTAATACAAGGTGAGGGGATATATAAACTGCAATCGAGATAAAACAATTAATTACGGCAGGTAGCCTAGTGGTTAGAGCGTTGGACTACTAACCGAAAGGTTTCAAGATCGAGTAAAAGGTAAATGACAAGGTAAAAATCTGATGTTCTGCCCCTGAACAAGCAGTTAACCCACTATTACCAAACCGAAAATACGAGGTTGGTCATAACTGACTTGTCTAGGTAATTTTTTTTTTTTTAAGTACGTGTTTATAGCAATTTACAACACGAGTAAGCCTAGGTTGTAATTTAAACATGAATAGTCTATAATAAAATGTACTAAAAAGGTTGATATCAAACTTTGAGCTGAACATAAAAGTAACTGAACATGAAAAAGTAAATCTCATCTCATTGAATCCATTTACAGTGACAACCCAGAGCCATTTAAAATCCAATATTATACTATAGCACCACCATGTGTTCAAAATAAGTACTACCACACTCCTGATGTTGCTTCACGGTGTGCAAGGCCGCCAACCAAATTATTATTACACAACTTTCTTTTGTTGGGGGGGGTCTTGGAGTTCGGGGTGCCGCCAGATAGCGTATGATAGCAAAACCTGTAGAATTGCAGGAAATTATCTTTAAAACTGCTAAATTCTCTCTCAGCCTCATGGCAAAATGTGTAAATATTAGGCAATTTGCTTTAAAAACTGCACAATTTTCTCATAGCCTCATGACAAAATGTGTAGAATAGCATTATAAAACATAGATTTTAGGCATGAAGTTAACTGATTTCCCCAAATAATCTGTGTCTAGTGCCCAGGGGCCCCAAATATGGTATTCTGGCCCTGTCTGCCCCAGGTAGGGAACTTTTATCTCTCAGAAAAGGAATTTAATGAAACTTCCTGTTACGCTCTAATGAAGGTCTACCAAGCCAAAACATGTTGGTGTTTGTTTGTCCTGCTTTTTTCAAGTATTTATATGAAAATGCAAAAGTAAATATTGCCTTTTTAAATCAATAATATCCTCCCTTCGTTCTATAACAGCCCTGATGGGAAAAGTAAGTCCCATGATTCATCTCCCTTTACTAGGCCGAAGTGGTGGCCATTATATCCTGTTTTCTCTGCTACTTCCGGTTGGAATTGTTTCAAAACAGTGAAAACAAGGATGAGGTATCATTTTTATTACAGTCAAGTATAAAATAAGTTCACATTATATTATGGATCAACAAGGCAAAACTGTATCATAAAGATATCATAAATATAGTGTACATTCCTTGTATATTAATGAATCATTCCTACTTACATAGGCCTACTGGCGTTTGTATAATGACATTCTTCTGTTCTAGGTCAAATTATCCTCTTGTCCTTGAGTGTGTGTGTGTACTGAGAAGGGGAGGGGGAAGGGGGCATTTTGGCAGTTCCCCCAAAAGGCATGCCATGCAATTGCACACAGGTAACATCCTACCAGTTATATTGTCATTTGTTTATATGACAACAAGTCTACAACGAGAGGTCGTCTCCATGTAAGCATGTGACATATCATTAAAGGCAAAGCATTTTATGTTTACTATGATTTTTTAGTGGTTATATAGATTATTATAAAAAGTTAACCAAATACTGAGGAGTTATTGTCAAACTGAACGCATCATCAAACAATACAAAATGCATATATTCTTCAGTCTGTGTAAATGTAGAGGTCCTGAACAAATGACACCAATAGAATAGTCTTTTATGTTCAACCTCCATGCCGCTCATGCGTATAATAATGCATATAATGGTCCACATAACCAGATTTGTGCATCTTCAGGACAATCCATATTTGGCTGTCATCAAACATCGGGTGTACTCATTAGTACACACCACAGCAAACTGCAGCAAAACGTTTTGCAACAGAAAACATTCTTGCTACGAAAACGAGTTTCATATTGGGCAATTTTAACTCGGTCCCTCCCCCTTTCGGCCTGTTTGCGTCCGTTTAGTTCCTAGTGAATACACCCTTGTTTCATGACAAGTTAAAGGGAAAGTTGTGCTGATAGTTTATTAATAGGAGTCGTTAGACTCATTCTAGGTCTCTTTTCCCTCCTTGTTATCCGTCAGACTCTTGACCTCTGGTTGCTGTGGAGGTTCCTGTATTTGCTACCCTCTGGAGTCCTATTACTGGCCTGTAGGGTTTTAGCGTAGCGCGAATGCCAGTCTCTCTCGAATACAGCCTTCACCTGCTCTAGGATTGTGGCGCCCCTCTCCTTGAGAGTTTGTGTTGGTTTGATGACGAGTCCGGTCCCAGCGTTATAGGCAAACTCACTCCCCACCCAGTCGTGATTACCTGAGGAAATAGAGGCAGTGCACATCAGATATCATATCATTGTGCCCTGAGTAAGGTACTGCATTCCAAACTAGCTCTGTGCTGAATTGTGTCTGACTCTTTGCTCCTCTCCAAAATGTGTGTGTGTGTGTGTGTGTCTGTGTGTGTGGGGGGGTTAAGAATATAGGATAATACATATTGTATGTCTTCTCCGTATAGATAATTGTATAATTGCCAAGTAAATCAATGATACAGTAGATTCCCAGTGACATCTGGATCACTGACCTATGTACACAGCACTGTCGGTCACCATGTACTTATTGTGGTTGATTCCTGGTTGACTGTTAGTCATCTGCTCCCTCCTGCTAAAAAACTTCTGCAGGAATAGAAGATGAAAGTCATGAAACCAAATTCATAACCACCGCAATAGAGGCAATGCTAATGCACTGTATGGCTTCAAGTTGCTTTAAAACGCAATGAGCCATCAAATTGGAATTCCTGAGACACTTTATTCTGAAAGGAATATTACAGTCCAAGATCAATGTTTATAGACCTCAAAAGTAGTCTAATGTCAAGATGAATCCACCCACACCATTGATTGTGTAAAACCAGCTACAGTACATGGTATTTTGGAGGGTAATATACAGTACATCTCTTTAACAGGCATTTCACAGTCTTTCTTTTCATTCACTCACCACTTCTAGGGAGCAGTTGGCCAGCTCCATGCACAGTGACTTGAGGGACATAATGAAGTTAAAGGTGAGCGGGTGGGTCTGCTTCCAGAAACTAATGAGCATACGAACTTTGACCCCTCTCAGGACCACAGCCTCACGTATCATCTCATCGATAGGAGACCAGTATCTGTGTCGACGGAAGGGTCACAAAGTTACAGGAAATGAGATGCACAGGAGAGCACCACAGGGTCTTATAAGAACCCTTTTAGCTAACACTTTTAGGCGCAATCATTTAATTTGTGATCCAGCCAATGGCACCCCTGCCACTTGGTTTGCTAAAAAGCTGAGGGGTTGGGCTTTCAAATTCATAAATCAAGGCATGGATTCACAAGCAAACTAAGGTTGCACTGATTGCAGATTGCAGCAAGCATAGCTACAGCTTATACTATGTAATTGGTCCTACTATAATGAGATTGTGAAAAGATGAATAGGCTCATTATCGGATATTGGGAAGCATCACCTTGAAACTAAAGACCCTCCAGAGGTTCTGATGAGTAGGGGAAGGTAGTCTGTGACAGAGATGTAGATGAACAACTTGGCGTCCTGCATCACATGCTGTATGACATCTATGTCCTTGGCCCGATCCTTAGGACAGAAGAGCTCAGGAGAGGTCTGAGGAGGGAAGGAAGGAACGAAGAAAGGAATCATAATTAAGACGAGAACACACCTTCAAGTAATTCAATTTGACTTGTTCTGATTGCAGGTTATATTAAAGACTGTCAACTCTTTCAGTAAGTAGAGCGTTTCACTGCTTGACTTTATTACTGCCTTTATGTTGAAAGCCTTTTCGCCTATATTTCACACTTTCAAAACAAAGGTTGTTTTTCAATTTCACATTTCCTACATTCTAAGCAGTCTCAATGTTTAATAAAAGGGGGTAGCGGGCGAAACGAGGACGGACATAACCCCAACATGCGTCATTGTCAGAAGTGAGCTGAGGGGGAGCGGAGGCAGAAGAGGAGGGCAAGGTTTTGCCAAAAGCAGCATCACAGAAGGACGCCATACCATCATTACTTCCTGTTACGATGATGAATGTGTTCTCTGTAGCTGATCAACATATCATCCCTAGGGGGATGGAGAGATTCATTACTGTCAAACTGAGACATTTCATTTGTTTCTCTGCGTAACATTTACATGATTAATCACCCGGATGGGTGTGGCCTTAATAATTGATAAAGCAATCTGTTCTGGGTGTCATAATGTTTTGTGAAGCTTTTGTCCATCTAGTTCAGAACATTCTAGGGTACAAGAACATTTTGTAAATATCAGCTCCATGGTCAAGTAATAAGATGTCTAGTAAAACTGCTTAGGGGTAGGGTTAGTTAGGGTTAGGGCTAGTTAGGGTTAGGGTTAGTTAGGGTTATTTAAGGTTAGTTAGGGTTGGTTAGGGTTAGTTAGTGTTAGGGCTAGTTAGGGTTAGGGTTAGTTTGGGTTATTTAAGGTTAGTTAGGGTTGGTTAGGGTTAGTTAGTGTTAGGGCTAGTTAGGGTTAGGGTTAGTTTGGGTTATTTAAGGTTAGTTAGGGTTAGGGTTGGTTAGGGTTAGTTAGGGTTAGTGCTAGTTAGGGTTAGGGTTAGTTAGGGTTATTTAAGGTTAGTTAGGGTTGGTTAGGGTTAGTTAGGGTTAGGGCTAGTTAGGGTTAGGGTTAGTTTGGGTTATTTAAGGTTAGTTAGGGTTGGTTAAGGTAAGTTAGGGTTATTCTACTCCATTTCAACAAGAGTGTAGAAACGACTCCAAAACTCCTATAGCAAGACAATGTTATGGTTTGTAGACCAGTGGTGGCTGGTGTCACTATACATCAGAGGACAGGCTCATTGTAATGCCTGGGATGGAAGAAATGGAACGCAGCCCGTCCTCCGATTCCTCCCTCCACCGATCTGCTATATGTAATACATAGTATATAATAACGAATCCTCACCGAAACATAAGCGGTAACCTCTGTATCATTGAGGTACAGCGTTACGGGGCTGTCCTTGCCGTAGAGGGCCGTGACTCTCTTGGACCAGATAGAAGGGATGTAGTCTCTGTACTGGAGCTGCCAGTAGAAGGAGAAGACCCTATGGAGGTCTAAAGCCAGACAGCTGCAGTTATAAACCATCACTCCCAACTCCTTCCTCTGTGGAGAGATGCAGGGAAGAGGCAGAGGGAGAAGAGGAGACAATGTGGTTAACTGTCTGGTTATTAAAGAGAGAATGAGTGTATTGAAAGGACGGCTGAGAGACTCCTCAAACAGGCTAGTTATATGCCCTATAAGTGTATACTTGTCTGATGAAAATGTTGGTTGTTTCAGTGTATTGTGTTTGTGGACTATATACCTGTTTATACCTGCTGACAAAGACTGCTGACAGCTCATTATTGCATGTACAGTACCTTGAGAAATGTCTGCTGTCTGCTGACATTTCTGCTAGAGTGTGTAGATTTCTGTTGTCTTGCACTGTGTGTGTGTGTGTGTTTGTGTGTGTGGTTGTGTGTGTGTGTGTGTGTTGACTCCTCATTGGCCAACATGTTAATTACATTCAATGGGAGTTCTACCACCAGCTGGCATTAGGGCATGAAAGTGCCAGGTAATCACTTCTCTAATCCCTAATGGACTAGATCAGGGTTTCCCAAACTCGGTCCTGGGGCCCTCCCTGGGTGCACGTTTTCGTATTTGCCCTACCACCACACAGCTGATTCAAATAATCAAAGGTTGATGATGAGTTGGTGATTTGAATCAGCTGTGTAGTGCTAGGGCAAAACCAAAACATGCACCCAGGAGGACCCAGGACCGAGTTTGGGAAACCCTGGTCTAGAACTGGTACCTTGGACAGTGATCTCCAGTCCATGCTGGCACTGCCAATGAACACATGCTTCCTATCAACAACCCAGAAATTGGAGTGGAGTCCGCCTCTAGTCAGAGCTGACATATTCACAAAGCGAACCTCGGCACCTGCAGGGGGAAAAGGAAGTCAGGGAAGAAGAATACTTTATTGTCCATTTTCTTGGAGAGAATGGAAATGGGTCTTTTTGCTTAATCAGCCCAACTCCAAGGGATTGGAAGCACAGGGACAGCCACAGTGTAGAACCGCAGGAGCAGTTTAGAAGGGAGCTGTAAAGTGCCTTGCTGAAGGGCACAACCTCCAGACAAACATTGAGGCTACTAAAGCCCTGTTTCTATTGGCCCCTTAAATCACGGCCACATTCAAGAAGAAAGGGAAGCTTGCCAATGTGGCCTGTGGCTGACAGAAAGACGTACAAGCAGCCTTGGAGGCAGGAGGCAGCCCAATTTGACAAGGAAGCAGTTAAGTTGGATTATTTTGCACATTCATGTTGTTTGGCCTTGTGGACTCAAGTTTGCCAGAGAGCTCAAGGAGTGAGAGTGGAGCTCATACTGTGATGGATGTTATATAAAATGTTGTATAAACTGGGTGGTTCGAGCCCTAAATGCTGATTGGCTGACAGCGGTGGTAAATCAGACAGTATACCACGGGTATGACAAAATGTTATATAAAGTGCTGTATCTGCTTTCCTTAAGATAAATACGAGACACTGTAGCCTACAGATGTAGGGTCTAAATTTGAGTCAGTTTCCTACAGCAGGAAAATAATCCTACAGCAAGTGGACATTTAGATTATTATATGGATTATAATTAATGGACATTTTTGTAGGGGTTGATATATTTTTTGATAGGGAAAATCAAGTCTGAATTGTCAAAGTGGAAATGATCAACTTTAGAAGCCTTTTAAAAACTCAAATACACTACAAGTTCACATTTCCTGTTGTGCAGGAAAATTCTCAACAACAAAATAGTGATTAAATTAAGATCTTACATCTGTTTACATAATTGGGCAGACACAGTACCATAGGCCATCAATGAATAATACATTGCTGTTTTTGTATATTATGTGGAGTGATATGAATTAAGTGTCACTTACCATGCTCTGTTAGTTTCTGCAGTTCAGCAGAGTCTGTGAGACTGCTGGCAATCTTCAATTTAACCTCCCGAGTCTTGAGTTTGAGCAGTCTCTGGAACAGAAGCTGGCCCTGAGACATAAAGGGATATGTACAGTATGACTGTTATTGTTCCCTTTGCTCTGTGAATGTCCTTATCCAAAGACTGTTGCAGGTTTTGTGTGGCTTAGTATCAATTTCTGCTGCTGGGCGCACTGCTGATTTAATGGAATAGCACTTTGCCAAAGTAGAACATTTGTAGAATGGTCCATAGTTTTATAGTTTGTGATATGTGATGAGGAAGAAGAAGAAGAAGAAGATTAAGAAGTAGAAGTGGCATTCTTGTTACATGATACCTGTTTGCCAGAGTTGGGCCATGTCTCTTGGTCCCATGAGTTGAGGTTCCAGACGGGAGATACCACCTCCACTGAGTGCTTGGCCTGGTCCAACAGGCTGTTGAGGCCTGTGGAGAGGGGCACGTGGGTTGTACCATCTACGGAAAGGGGGAGGTCCTCCGGAATGTTCTCCACAAGGACAATGCTGATGAGAAAGCAGACAGTTTTAATCATAAAAATCCTATACATCATTTCAGATCTCTGAAATCGATGATGGAGACATCTATGGCCTATGTTTATGATAGCATCTTAGGGCCTTGGAAGATTTTGATGACAATGTTGTAGGCATGTAGCTATACTTGTTACGGATAGGTAGCCCTGCAGATTGTTTTGTAACTTTGTAATGACTTTCATTTATCTAGCGCAAGTATTTGGTTCTGGGTTCCTTGATTATAGTTCCTGTACCTCTTACCGACAGTGTCTGTTACAGTTCTCCTCTGTGATTCCGTCCTCGTCCTCCCCCCAGACGTCTACAGCGGAGAAGATGAGAGCCACCAGCACAGCGAAGCAGCACAGCAGAGCAAAGATGGCTATGCACTTCTGCTGAGACTGGAAGACAGGGAGGAACACACATCATGATTGTGTTCATCAGACACCAAACGGAAGATAACAGAATGAAATGTGGATGACTAAAGTGGACTTCTGTTGGGACTGAAAGACAAAGAGACAAACACAACACATCAAATCATGGTTGTGTTCATTAGGCACCAAACAGACTGAAACATGGACGGACAGCCTGGACTTGTCCAATGAGAAAGGATCATTTTTGTTTTCTGTTGCAGAACACTTAGATATGGTGTGCCCTAATGAATACGTAAAATTGTAAAATAATTTAAAACGTACGCCCTAAAGAACATGATCCACATCAACCCAGTAATCAGTTGTAACATTTCCTGAGTGTAATTAAAAGGAACCTCAATGGAGATATTGAATGCACCTCAACCTAAATCTCAATCTGTCCCCTTGTAATTTGTTTACATCCCAGACTACAACTAATAGAAATGCAGCAAAATTGACAACTAACCGTTTTCTGAAAGGAACCTCAATGGATTTATTAAATGCACCTCAAACTCTTCTTTCCCGATCAGGACTAATGGAGTCTCGGCCAAGAAGCAAAACTGACTAGATTAACTATTGACAAGTCCATTAGGTCTCAGGTGTTACACAACAAGAAAACCATCCTCCATTCAATTTGTATATCAATCATCAATACAATTGATCAGCAGTCAGGATTTTACAAATAATTAACCCAAATAGAACGTCATTGGACTGTGTAGTCAGACATCAGATGTGACAACGGAAGGTATGGTCCATATTTAAAGCAGACATTGAGTGTGTGTGAGACGGACAGTGGAAGTAATCAATTCTCATTGGAGGCTGCGAAGCACATTTCCTCGGCTGCAATCCTCCGGTGGCCATCTCCAGGCATGCCAAATGAATGGGCTGAGAATGGACGATGCTAGCTTACAGTCTAATGGTAATATATTGAATATTCATGGTGGATGTCCTATTCTAGAGATCCTGCCATCCTCCCATATACGATACAGTATATGCTGTAATGGAACACTTGAGTTTAGGTTGGAGAGAGAAGGCTGTTATAACACTCCATTGCGTGGCATTTGAAAACAATTTTAAATAGTATCACATTTTGACTTGAGGACAGCTGAACTAGGCCCCATATCTTTTGTTAGTCACGGTACTTGTCAAATTGGTTCCACATGAGTTGAAATCATTTCAAATACTTGACCTGTGTCTGATTGAGTTTGCCTAGCTAAATGGAACTGATACAATAGTCCTAAAAACTCTCAGCCACAAAGAGTGATCAAATTAAGATCCACGTCTGTAGGGGTCTTGTACTATATGGTCAGTTTTGAATGAGGATGGAGGGATCACAAGTCATTGATGAAATGTGCGTATGGTCCATGGATTCCTTTTCCCTGGGGACCAACACACACACACACACACACAATATCTCTCAAATCCTACTTTATGCTAAGAAGAAGCTGAGGGGACAAGTGAAGTGGAACAGTCTTCCTGTAATGAATACTCAGGGAGAAAAATATGTAGATTCACGCGCAGAGCTCGGCAGGTGTTTTTTTCGCCTTCGTAGAAGGCAGGAATCGTGGTCAAACAGGCAGGAGAAACAAAACTAGGCCTGAAGGCTATAACTTGTTCTCACAAACGAGCTAGAAAAAGGCTTAGTAGAGTCAAAACGAACAATACCTCACAAAGGCACAAACAGAATGAACTGAACTAAATAAGGAGCTGATGAAACCAGGTGAGTAACTAACACAGGTGAAGTCAATGAACCAAAATGAAAGACAGGGCTACGTTCAAGAACACAACGAAGCAGAACACAAGGTTGACTAAGAAAATAAATACAGAACCTTACACTTCCAAACCAAACTGAAGGCAAATTTGATTCACAGTAAAACTATGTTTAAAGGAAAGAAAGAAGGAAAACACTGTTCTGTTGAAGTAAAAGAACAGGGGCTTAGGTATGTAGGGCTTTTCTACAGCAGTCCTACGCCCGCCTGCATTGTTCAGGCGCATCAGAGCTGAAAGGATTTTGTTAAACCTTAAACCGCCTACTGTATTGCTGTATTAAGACCATGCACTACTTTTTGGGGTCTTTTTACTGTTTACAATCCTTACTTAGTGCAATGTATGCATTGTAACACTATGTGTAGTAGATGTAAATTACATGTTTATATAAGCTAGCTTTGGTTTTAGAAGTGGGGACATCATTATTATAATTTTTTTGTATATCATTTTTTTACCCAGTCAGATAAACACTCTAAACAGCCTACGCGATCATTCGGAGACGCCCGCATGGTCCTAAAGCACGCTGTCGCCTCGTTTTGTATCACATTCCAATGACAAAACTAGGAGGATAAAAATGCAATTACAGAATGTGGGGACATGCCCCAGTGAAAGTTGCGCCCCTGCGTGTAAATATCTAAATATTATACAACAGTATTGTGTCTTGAAGACACATCCCCTTGAGGGACAGTAAAGATAGCATTTTTCTTTGTCCTTCTCCTAGTGGGTTTGATGTATATAGCTTTAATTGAGGGCCAAGTCAATGTGGCCACTGGTCAGAATACAGATCTCTATTCTGAGAGGTATCCTCAAGAACTCCCCATTTTTTTTCTTCATTTAAAAGTGCTGCAGGCAGTTCTGTTTTGCTTAGCTCCACACTCCTGCAATCTCATTCTCTCGGTTGTTTGGCCCTTTGGCACGACTGTTGACAGCGCCTGTATCAGTGTTGCGCTGTGTGTGGCTGTCAGCATCACATTATGTATTCTCTTTCTCTCTTTTTTTTCTCCCATTTTGTCTTTTAATCAACATCCTCCCTTGGCCCCTGCCAGCTTGTCTACTGTCTTTGGGTGAGGTTGCTTTGCCCTGGACCCTTCTTCCATAACTGTAGCTTTTTTAAGATTCTATGTAGTCAAGAATTTGCCACCATTACAACCAATAAAACTTCTGACAGCTAGATTTAGTATTTTCCTCACCGTCCCTCTCTGGCCCCTTGACAGCTTGTTTAGTGCCTTTGAGTGAAGGAGCAGAGCAAATTTCCCCCTTTTTCCAGCAGCTTTTTAAAACTTCAAGCAGTCAGAAATTTGCCATCATTCACAACCGACGAAACGTTTGCCAGTGAAGCAAAACAAAGACTTGTCAAAGTCAGAAACAATCAATACAACTTTTGACAGCTAGTGAAACAAAAAGTGTCACTCCTCAGATATAACATGTTGAGAATGGCCAGTCCACATAGAAAAATATTGTCAAGACAATTTCAAACCCGGGCCATCATCTACTCTGCCCTGTCTGTCTCGAGCGCTCATGCGGAAAGAAGGAGAAACAGCCCGGATGCACATTGCACTCGTCTGTCGCGCCGAGGGAACGAGCGAACCGCTCCTCCCTTCAATTAATTTAGCCGAGTCAAGGACCTCGCCACGTTTCGCTGGTGTTAATACCCACAGGGAAATTCATCCGCAATAAATACAAGCCAGACCTGTCAGATAAATGAAAAGATTTCACAGAAACTATCCCGGCATAAACCCAGAATGACACTTTCTGGTATCATTTTTAATTCCACAGCAAAATGTAATTTCATTATATAATTTAGAAAACACTATTCTCTGTGACCAATTGTATCTGGATGCAACTGATTCCAAGTAAATAATATGCAGCCTACTCTTGTGGATATTATAATCAACCAATCAAATCTCATTGTGATCAAGCATTAAAAGTTACGCAACCGAAATGAGCCAGTATGTATAATATAATGAGTAAGAATATACACAAATCATTCTAAAGAATAAAAAGGAAGATGATGAATGAATACATCATTGGTAAATCTCAAACTTACCTTCATAGGCTCCTGTGGCTGTGTAGTTGGTGCTGCCATGAGTCCTTTAAACTTCACACACCTGGTCAACTAACGGTCAACTAATGGTCAACTAACGGTCAACTAACGGTCAACTAACGGTTAATCACATTGGACATTCTCCAGTCACAGTGACCTAGTAAACCATGACCCTGTCCTCGTAAACCATAACCATGACCCTGTCCTCACAGTGTCCCCTTGTTCTCATAGTGCTGTTGCTCTGGTCCCGACGGTGTGTGTGATGCGTGGTGTAGTCCAAGGTCTGTCCCGGTAAGCCCTGACATGGTCCTCTCTGACTCTTCCTTTGTGTGCTCTTCCACTCTGTCCACAGTGAAGGTGTGAAAGTGTGTGTGTTGGGATGTGTGTGTGTTTGGATGTGTGTGTGTGCTCTCTCTACTCCCCTCCACACTGACAGAGGCAGAGGGAGAGGTAGAATAGGAACAGGATTGTGCCCACCCCTTCAGTCCAAACATCCAATGTGATAGCTCTCTCCAAGCTGAGCTTCATCCCTCCCTCTTCCTCCTCCCTCCCTCCCTCCCTCCCTCCCCTCTTCTTCCTTCCAACCCGCTCCTCTCCCTTCCTTCCTACCTACCTGCCCTGTGAAGCAAAACTCAACTGGCAGAAAGCAAATGGACCTTGCTAGGGACTAGAATGAAATCCCCAAACATACCCACTGGGTATAGGGCAGAAACTAAAGTAGCTGCAGAACTAACATGATGTTTATGGTATTGATTCAGCTGCACCTCCATCCACCCAACATAATCATGTGATGGATATAGGGATACAGTGTACACAAATACATTATACATACAGTGTACTAAGAACACACACAAACACACGCACACACACAAACACCCACACCCACACACATACACACATACACATATACACATTACATCTTATAACACTATTGCATCAAGCCAAATATAAATCTTCAAATGATGACATAATAGTATGTTTGTTTTCTACGCCCTACATTCCAATTTCCTGTGTCATAATAATTTCAATTATTGGTCCCCTTTCTGCTCTAGTCTACAGTCTACAGCGGAAGATAAAACACTTGCACTCTGCAGTGCACAAAAGCGCATTCAAGACCGCAGTGAGGATGTGAGGAAGAATCAAGCATGCATGAAACTAAACCACTTTCATCTTTCTCTTCCCGCTAATGTCTCTTTTTTTATTCACAGGAAAACTGAAGAGCATATGCTACCTACTGCAGGAGGCTACTGCTGAATCTAACTCGACATAGGGGGTTGGAGCCCGTAGGGAGAGAGACAGAGAGAGAGAGAGGAGAGAAAAAGAGCTGGTGAGGAGTGGAAAAGTTTAGTTAAAGTCAATTTACCTCAAACAACCTTGGGAGTCTGAGGAATACTTCTTTCACATCCATCTCCCGTCTTGACCCATCTATCTCTGCTAAGCGTCTGAGATCTCATCCATGAAGTGGATAAACTTGTCAGACTGACACTCTATACCACCCACTTTAGGGATGTTCATATACACCAACCCAGCCTGCAGTATAAACAGCTGTATCCTCAATAGTCTCAGTTAAAGGAAGGTACAAGAGGAGGCCTTTAACATGTCTGTGTATTTTCTCAAACCATATTTAGGTCAGTGGGTTTCTCAATGTTTTTATTTTTTATTATTTGATCAAAAACACTCATATAGTCAGGAAAACTCCTGTTTTAACCCTGGAGATAACCCCTCCATTGACCTTTCAAATTCAAATCGAATCAAATGGTATTGGTCACATGCACCGAATCCAACAGGTGTAGACGTTACAGTAAAATGCACATTTACGAGCCAATTCCCAACAGTGCAGAGTTAAAAAGCAAGACAAATATTTGCTAAATAAGAAAGAAAATAGTAGCACAATAAAAACAATAACGAGGCGATATACAAGGAGTACCGGTACCGAGTCAATGTGCAGGGGTACGAGGTAGTGGAGGTGATTGAGGTAACATCAGGGAACATATTAAACAGAGTACCAGCAGCGTGTGTGAAGTGTGTGTGTGTGTGTCAGTGTCCGTGTCCGTGTCAGTGTAGTATGTGTGAGTGAGTGTGTTGGTAGAGTCTAGTGAGTGTGCATAGAGCCAGTCAAGGGAGTCAGTGCAAAACAGTTAAGAAATAAATTGTAACGGGGATCAATGTAAATAGTCCGGGTAGCCAGTTGATTAGCTGTTCAGCAGTCTTATGGCTTGAGGGTAGAAGCTGTTCAGATATCTTTTGGTCACAGACTTGGCGCTTGGTTTCTCGTTGTGGTGCAGTAGCAGAGAGTCTATGACTTAGGTGGCTGCAGTCTTTGACAATTTGTAGGACCTTCCTCTGACACCGCCTGGTATAGAGGTCCTGGATGGTAGGGAGTTCGGCCCCAGTGAACCCTCTGTCGGATCCCGAGCAGTTGCTATACCAAGAGGTGACGTAGCCAGTCAAGATGCTCTCAGTGGTGCAGCTGTAGAACATTTTGAGAATCTGAGGGCCCATGCCAAACCTTTTCAATCCAATTCCAGTGCTGATTCATTGCACTGGCTCAGAGCTGCCTGTTCAGACTGCAATTCTCCAATAGGGACTTCATTATCTTCTATGCGCTGTCTATGGCCCAGCGCACCCACTCTAGAGACTGATTAAGACTACCTCAGCTGTACAAGATGCTACTATTGCAGAGGTCCCATACTGTACACAGTGGAGCTCCACTCAGCCACAGAGAGGCATGTCTGTTGTGTTACAGTGGTTACAGTGTATGGGAGTGGGATTTCTCTGTGGAGGGGAAGATACAGATGTAGGATCTTCATTTGAGCCAGTTTGCTACAGCAGGAAAATAAACCCTTAAGTTTGGCATTTGGCATTTTTGTGCTTAAAAGAGAGAAGTTAAAACAAAGTTTGGAGCTGGATCGACACTATTCAAAGCAGGCATTGAGTGTGTGTGAAGCGGACAGTGAAAGTAATTAATTATCATTGGAGGCTGCGAAGCACATTTCCTCGGCTGCAATCCTCCGGTGGCTAGCTCCAGGCACGCCAAATGAACGGGCTGAGAATGGACGATGCTAGCTTACAGTCTAATGGTTATATATTGAAATTTGATTAGAGATCCTGCCATCCTCCCACACACGATACAGTATATGCTGTAGTGGAACACTTGAGTTTAAGTATTTCAAATACTTGACCTGTGTCTGATTGAGTTTGCCTAGCTAAATGGAACTTATACAATAGCCCTAAAAATTCTCAGCCACAAAAGAGTGATCAAATGAAGATCCTACGTCTGTAGGGGTCTTGTACCACATGGTCAGTTTTGAATGAGGATGGAGGGATCACAAGTCATTGATGAAATGTGCATTTTGGACAACAGGGAATACAACTGAATACAACTCAATCTCTATTCTGCCCCTCATGTGTCATAAGAATGCTATAATGTATTCCCTTTACTCACTTGTACAGGCACCGTCCTGAAGGTGATCCAGGTACTGGTGATAGGGGTGACACAAGTACACGTTTTTTCACCTTCACTCATTCACACGTTTTCCGAAACAGGAACAGGAACAGGAACAGGAAACAGGTGTTTGTGTGTCCGCATGTCAGCATGGTTTCATGGTGAGGGTCAATGTCTGTGATGTGCTGAGTGGGCCGTCGGGCACCAGTGCCATGGGAGACTGGCGCCGTGCCCACAAGGGGTAGAGATAGAGAGAGAGAGAGAGAGAGAGAGAGAGAGAGAGAGAGAGAGAGAGAGAGAGAGAGAGAGAGCATACAGTGGAGCTGGAGTGAGCTGACAGTGAATAATGACCAAAGTTTTAATACTGGCAGGAAGTTAAAGTGGGTTGAAAATATAGATGAATTACAGATGCAGGATCTTAATTTAAACACTCTTTGTTGTTGAGTGTCACGACTTCCGCCGAAGTCGGTCCCTCTCCTTGTTCGGGCGGCGTTCGGCGGTCGACGTCACCGGTTTTCTAGCCATCGCCGATCCACTTTTCATTTTCCATTGGTTTTTCCTTGTTTTACACACCTGGTTTCAATCCCACAATTACTTGTTCATTATTTAACCCTCTGTTCCCCCGTGTTTGTTTGTGAGTGATTGTTTTTGTATTGTGGTCCGTTATGTTGGGCTTGGCTTTATGTTGACGTGTCTTTGTGATTATGTTTGAGTAAAATTGCTATTTACTCATATCTGCTGTCCTGTGCCTGACTCCTCTACACCAGCTACACACAGACGCTTTACATTGAGAATTTTCCTGTACAGCAAAAAAGGCTAACTTGTAATGTATTCAAGGTTAAAAAGCCTTCTAAAGTTTGTAATTTACACTTTAAAATGTCAGACTTGCCCTAAATAAAAATATATCAACCCCTACAAAACATTTACATGAATTACAATCCACATAATAATTCACATTTCCTGTTGCTGGAGGATTATTTTCCTGCTGTAGCAAACTGTCTCAAATGTAGATCCTATATCTGTAGAAGCCGCCGGTCCACAAAGTCTCTGTCCATAGCTGGAGACTCTGTCTGACTCTGTAGCTGCTTGGCTTTCCCAATAATGAATTTATTCTAATGCAGCACTGCGTGATCCATACACCAGCCCAATGGATTGTAAGGCATAAATACTGATATTGCATATTTTAACACTCATTTGTTAATTTAGTTATTATAGCATGTTTAATTCTACACATGTACGGTAGTTCCCAAATTAACAGGATGGGTTCTGGAGCGAGCATAAAATATTATTATTCCATGAAATGAAGTCAGTGAACTAGCTATGAAGTCATTCAAATGTATTTCATTGATCTACTGATGAGTACTGCGTGGTGTTAGTGTGTGAGGTTGAGGTGGGTCTGGGCTGCATAAAGGAACAGTAGTGTGTGTAGTGTAACAGACAGACTTCAGGGCTTCTGAGGACAGACTGTACATAACAGTACTAGAGTAGTATGTCTCCCCTGTTCCGACATGAGATTTCAGGACAGGTCTCTACTCACCAGAACTGGGTTCAAATACTATTTGAAATCATTTCAAATACTTGACCTGTGTCTGATTGAGCTTGCCTAGCTTAAATTGAACTAATACAATAGTCCTAAAAATGCAAACCCTTCCCATCTGTCACTGCGGGCAGGCTCAAGCAAACGTTGAAATTCAACAACAACAAAAAAGAACATTATTTGAACCCATGTCAAGTACATAACAGTTACTATTGTGGCACATCTCTCTCTCTTCCCTTCAGACATGAGATTTCAAGGCAGGTGTCTGCTATACTCAGTATACTTAAAGCGGACAGATCTCCCAGTCCCTCACCATCCCCAACTATTAAATATTTACACTCAATTTCAGCTAAAAAGCTCACTGCCTCCGAGAGGGCACGCTTAGAGGGAGAGGAAGTCTCTAGCCTATGGCGGAGGAGTATAGCCTAAGTCTGTGTAACCCTAACGTAAGGTGAAAACACATGACTCTCTTAACTTAAACACTAATGTAGAAAATAGAAACCGAAGCAGAAACCCAACACTTAAGTTAGTTTGAGTTTTGGCAGCAGGCATTTCAAATTAAAAGAGAGAAGAAGTTAAAACAAAGTTTGTAGCTTGATCGGCACTATTTAAAGCAGGCATTGAGTGCGTGTGAGGCGGACAGTGGAAGTAATCAATTCTCATTGGAGGCGGAGAAGCACACTTCCTCTGGCTGCAATCCTCTGGTGGCTAGCTCCAGGCATGCCAAAGGAATGGTCCTAGAATGGATGATGCTAGCTTACAGTCTTTCTCTCCGTTATACCATTTCATATTCTAATCCCTTCCCGTTCGGGTCCTATCCCCTCTCAAGTAGCTCTTAACGCTTTTCTATAGACCCATCAAACTCACCAACAACTTTATTGAATCTTATTTATTGTGTTTTTTACAGTAGCTTCTTCCTTCACCTCAAATCAAATCAAATCACACTTCCTCTGGCTGCAATCCTCTGGTGGCTAGCTCCAGGCATGCCAAAGGAATGGTCCTAGAATGGATGATGCTAGCTTACAGTCTTTCTCTCCGTTATACCATTTCATATTCTAATCCCTTCCCGTTCGGGTCCTATCCCCTCTCAAGTAGCTCTTAACGCTTTTCTATAGACCCATCAAACTCACCAACAACTTTATTGAATCTTATTTATTGTGTTTTTTACAGTAGCTTCTTCCTTCACCTCAAATCAAATCAAATCAAATGGTATTGGTCACATACACATGGTTAGCAGATGTTAATGCAAGTGTAGCGAAATGCTTTTCTAGAGATCCTGCCATCCTCCCACACACGATACAGTATACTGTATGCTGTAGTGGAACACTTGAGTTTAGGTTGGAGAGGGAAGGCTGTTATAACGCTCCATTGCGTTGCATTTGAAAACAAAGCATTACAATTTTATATAGTGTCACATTTTGACTTGAGGACAGCTAACCTAGGCCCCGTCTCTTTGGCAAACTGGTTCCTGCATGAATATTTCAATCAGCTTACATTCATCTGAATGTATTCCCTGTGGATATGCTGTCCCAAATCAATTACATTTAATCCAAGTTGAGTGGATTGAATCCTTGGGTTAGACAAGAGATCGAAGTCAACTGTCCCTCAAATTATTCTCAGCCAGTACCCAACCTGTCTTCAGCCTCTACCCCCTACTAATACTACTGTACGATGTTCCTCTGGAATCTCCTCAACAACTTCCCCCAGTGTGTATAAGGTGTGTTTAAGGGTGCGTTCAGGGTACTCACATGTTCCAGCTTCTCTTTGCTGCGGAGCCAGATGGTAGCAGAATAGTCCTGTTGCTGGATAGCACTGTTGGCGTAGATGTCAGAAAGGTGGGGTGCATGGAGGGGTTCACCTCTACCCCTCATCCCATGGCCTCCCGATGCCATGATGCACACACACACGCACACGCACACGCACACACACACACACACACACACACACACACACACACACACACACACACACACACACACACACACACACACACAAACAATCACTTAAAACCTCCTCTTCTCTTCTGGCCTCTTTCCTCCTCTAGACTCTATCACTGTCAGTCTATAGCTACTCAATGAGTGAGCCAAGCCCATCTAAACCACCGTGGATCTGTAATGTCTATAGCTCTTCAAACCCACCCTCTTCAAACCCACTGAAGTTCTCTTCTCTCTCTGGCTGTCTAACTGTCTGGCGTGCGTGTGGGCAGCTGTGGTTGGGCAGTGGATGGGCTTGTTCCTCGTGGGCGGTGGGGCTCAACAGGGAGGGCTGCAGCAGTATGAAGTGGGAGAGTGCCAGACCCACTTAAAGGCACTGAGTGAGTGAGGGTGAGCATGTGTGTGTGCGTGTCTGTGTGTGTGTGCACTACATTCAAATTAAAACAGAGGTTCTTACATCAGTGAGGAAATCTATTTAACAGATAATAAAGCTATAGTATGTTTATCTCTGTTAGTCCAGTGGTGTCTGTAGCCTAACCTACTGCACATGCCAGGGTATATCGCTGTATTACACTGCACCAGACACTAGTGGGTTAGCTAATGAAGTATTGATTTGACACTGCCTCGACTGCATATAGACTGCTGTGACATTGCCTCTGCCTCTAACGGCATTTCATTGGTATATACAGTAAGCCTTTTAGGTCATTATATAGTTTCACAGTGCCGATATAGCCGTATACGTCTTGAATGAATGGTTGTGTAAATACTGAAGCAAAGAGAAAGGAAAGTGTTCAGTGGCCCTTGAACGATTTATGTCACGGCTAGAGAACCTTTCCGCCACGAGAATGGATTTTGCAGTGATTGTTCTAGTTTCATTACCTAAATTATGCAGCCATCATTGCGTCAATACTGCACAGCTAACCTGATTCTTAATAGGTGAATTCTCCTTTGGCAGTAGTTCTTATATGTGCAAAATGAAGCCATAATTGTTAAAAATGTCAAAATGTACTTACTCACAAGCCTCCATCTCTCCACTCCAGGATGGAAATTGCAATATTTATGCTCTTACTTGTTTCCCTCCAGTGTTTAGTGAACAGCATACTAATTTCTCCTTCTCTCCTACGGCCAGGTCTGCACAGGCAGACTTGCTGACACAGTCATTTTGGTTCTTTTTTTTGTCCTCCTCGAACCTTCATCAGTCGACCACAAGCAATAACAGTTCATTGACGGAAAGTATAGACTATGTAAATATAAACGCCCTATTGCACACACAAGCTTGTTTGGTGTCGTACATCTTAGCCTACTCAATGTGAGGAGTCAAAGTGCTAAGTCATCATCCCTGGCGGCATACGCTAACTTTTTGATATCCATGTTATGTAAGATGAACCACAGACTTTGATACAGCATTCTACCGTGAGAAGTGTGTATCAGTAACAAACAGAATGCCGCATTAAAGGTCCAGTAATTTCATAGAAAACCAATTTGAACTCAATACTTTACATAAACCAATATGCGTTGGATATGTGGAAGTATTGAGGTACTGCCTACGTCCCCAAGTCATTACATTTGTCAAAACGAATCAGAAACGAGTCCAATGCGGGTCTCTCTATGCACACTCGCAGGACTCTACACACTCACGCACACTGACACTCCAACACACTCATAACACACACACACATTTATACTGACTCTACACTCACGCACACTCAAATGCAATCATTATTTATGCTGCTACTCTGTTTATCATATATCCTGATGCCTAGACACCTTAAGCCTATATATATCTACCTCTATCACTCCAGTATACCTGGAAATTGTAAATATGGTACTGGAACTGACCCTGTATAGAGCTTGTTCCTTTCTTGTGTTCTTCTTATTTATATTTCTTGTGTGTTTTTGTTCTACCTTATGTTATTTTTAGTGCTACATTGATATTGATTACTGCATTGTTGGATTTGGAGCTTGCAAGAAAGGCATTTCACTGCACTTGTGCACGTGACATTAAAACTTGAAACTTGGAACAGTACAGAATAATATCCTACCCAGACAAAAGGACAACGAGGCCAGCGCACTCTTAATCTTTCATTTCCATGTAAAACCCCAAGACATTCAAAACCACAGTTCAGCAACAAGCCTCAACTTAATTCTGAAAACCCAAGATTCTCCCAGTAGAATTAGAGCTCCAAAAGTACATATTGTGCAGCAGCAGCCTCAGTAGCCCAGTATGACAAAGGGGAACGACGTTTTACAGTGCAGGGGGATTAAGCAAGTGGAGCAGAATATCTTAAGACACAGTAATTAACAGAGCACCGCAGACGGCCCTTCTGAGCCATAGAAATAGAATTAGAAGGGAAATGGTTTTGACTTGAACGGGACGGTCCATTCTAATAATTCTATTTCTATGTTATGTGTGTCCTGTATGTTCCGTTGAACAGTGACTGAAAGAGGTCGGACAATGGGGTGGGGTTGAGCGTGGCGCTGAGGGAGGAAAAGCAGGGAGGGTTAACATACTGTAGCCAGGGAGTCTTTACAGTAGCAGCTGACTAATAGGCTAAAATATGTAATAGCATTGACAGTTATTGTCCCAACATGTGTTTAGAAATATATATAGCATGGATATCTGGATATGAAATTCACATGAAAAAACTGTCAATGATAATCATGCATTTTTATTCAAATCAGTCAAAAGTAGACAAACAAAAAAATCATGTAACCATTATCTTACAAAGATAACAAATAAATCATGACAATTAGAAAACGTATCCGTACAAAATATACAAACAGAAACATGTAAAAGGTTTGAAATTACATAAAGACAATAAAGACCTTACTAATAAGCCACAAAATGCTATTTTCTTTATTAATAATCAAGCTGTTTTGGCTGAGAAACATCAACAGTTACGATTACATTCATGTGTAAACACTGGTATGGGTATATCATAGAGGTAGATAGAGGACTCTAGTGCCTAAAAGCCATTTTAGCATGGCAGCACCATTGAGGACTTTCATCATTTTTAAGTAGAACTGGGTGGGACTTCTTATGGGTTTAGGAAGGATCTCATAATTCAAACCAGCTCATCAGGAGGGATCAGCCAATAAATTACACGTGTGAACAAACATTACATAACTGCAGGTGGCAGTAAATCATACCTGTTCAAACAACACACTCCAGGTGGCAGTGTGCGCCCTTTCAGTTTGTTTACCAACTCACAGTAGTAGAATAAGAAAAGTAACCACTTCAAAATGGAGATGGCCTCAATGGTGCTGTATGCTCTCAGACGCCATAAAGGGACAGATACAATGTTGTGTCCTCTATCTAGCTCTATGGGGTATATAGAGCTACTTCCTGGTCCATTTTACTTCCTGGGTCCATTTAATTTCCTGGTCCATTTCATGGTTTCTCTCAGCACTTGGTCATGTTCAGTAGGGTACACCGTAGCAAAATGTTTTGCAACGGATAATGAAAATGAGTGGTTACCTACCCGCTTAACTCCATTTCAAAAGGTTTTCTCCCGACTGAACATGATCCTGGTCTCCAACTATCCCTTTCTATGCTGGATTTTACTCAGATCTCTTCGCTTCATAAGCGTTCTTCAAGTACGTTAACCAGAACACTAGCGTGTGTTCCGTGACTCAATCACAGATGGCTGGTGGTGCCTTAATTGGGGAGGACGGGCTCATAGTAATGGCTGGAATGGAATGGTATTGACACATCAAACACATGGTTTCCTTGTGTTTGATACCATTCCATTCACTTCATTCCAGTCATTATTATGAGCCGTCCTCCCCTCACCAGCCTACTGTGGACTCAATCATAATGGATAATCAAAACCAGTTCTCAATCAAAACCAGTTCCAAAGAAACCCAGCATCAACAAGGAGTACACCCAGACCTGTTTGGGTCAACAGATGTTACGTATCCTTACTATCGACAGATATCCTGACGAACACCACCACTCTGTGGTGAATCACCTCAGCTTTAACATGTGCAAATCAACCAACGTTAGCTTAGCTCCATCTCCTAGCCTGCGTGCCAGTCTGCTTCTGCACTCTTGCCAACTCCTTCCGCAATTGCCATGCCAGACATGAGGCCCCCAGGCTATTTCCATCTCATAGTTTCATCAACACTCTCATGGTTTTGACAATGGGCACTTTGTGACGTAATACACTTGGATATGGGGACTACTTTCGGGAACACATTTTTTCAGGAAGCTACTTTACCACCTAGCCTACAGTAGTTAGTTATTAGTAACATAAAGTACAGCTGTCTTTGATGCATCATTCTTAAGACATACTGTATCACTCCACAAGGGAAGGCATGGATGGGAGAATTATAAATATCATACACATTTAAATGGATACATAACACTGTACATACCCTATGTCTTTTCATCGGAATAAATAAAGAATAATATTGGTCTCTCTTTAGTGGAAAAGTCGTAATATTAGAACAAGCACAGCAAGCTGCAAGTGCTACAGGTCAGCTAACAGACACAGTATGCTATATGTTCATAATATGCTATATGTTCATAATATGCAATATGTTCATATTCACAATATTTGCTGAGCTACGCTATGCATAATGGCTGGATATTCTGAAAAATATTTTCAGAAAGACACTGAATTCTATTCTCCAATGCTGAACCATGGTGTCCATTTAGTTTTTGGTGTATTTTGGTGTAGCAGACCGTCGATCAGGCAACAGTCAAATGCAAGCTTATCAGTCAAATGCAAGCTTATCAGTCAAATGCAAGCTTATCAGTCAAATGCAAGCTTATCAGTCAAATGCAAGCTTATCAGTCAAAGCAGTGACTTCATCGCTTGTAAATAGTAGCCTGCACACTAAGAAAAGAGGGTTCCTCAAGGGTTCTTTGGGAAGGGTGATGATTCTATGTGGAACCATACTGACCCAACTAACCCTTTGAGCCCTTCAATGGTTCTTTGATTTTAGCGATAATTAAAATGTTTGGAAGGCAGGCTCATTTGAATATTTTGGGGCGTGGTTTGCTAACCGCTCTTTTTGTCCAACCGTGATTGAGAGTGTAATTTCAGTTGATCTAATCTGTTGGGTTATGCTGTTACATGCTACACAGTATGTGACTATAGCCAGTGACAAACTCACGTATGGCCTTGTGGCAATTGAGAACGGTTTACTCAGTAGTTCTCAATTCTCTCCTCAGGAACAAAATGGTTCTATATAGCCACCAAAAGGGTTGTAACTACAGCGGACCCCTTTTTGGCTCTATATATAACCTTTTTAAATGGAAAACGTTCTTTATAGCACCATACAGGTTCCATTTAGAACCTTATAAGTATGGTTAAAGTACCAAAGCCAAAGAACCCTTATTTGCCATCATAGAGAACCATTTGTTTTTAGTGTGTAAAGTTACACGGTGTTACACAATCGGCAACACTGTCGAACGCAAACAGAATCATATCAAACGTCTTCTGAAAAGTCGTCAATCAACCAGAAACAGGTGCAGTTAGCAGACCATAATGCAAAATAATTCTTGATACTTTTCAAACGTGTTCAAGAATATCGATAGAGTAGTATTGATAACGGACCGTAGGACATGTACAGGTACATAGATTGCATTGACAGTATATAATCCTTTCACAACCTTTCTATACACATGTTATAGCTACAGAACAAGCTCACTGTTGGCTCCAATTCATATGAACAAACGGATTGGTATGTCATAGACAAAGATTAACAGTGTTGGTTTACTTCTCTGTTGGTCAGGTCTGATGTCCAGGAGGTTTGTCCAGACATGGAAGGGAATATCAACCCACTGGGCGTACACTAGTTGAGTCAACATAGTTTCCACGTCATTTCAATGAAATTACGTTGACCCTCCAAGCAAGTGTTTAGGTAGTTGTACTTTAGTAGTGTGTTCTAGATCCAGTATCCTCCTCATTTATGAACAACGCAGTTCTGTTCTCCCCCACTAGAGGGCAGATTATTATTCACATGGAGTCCCAGGTCTCTCTCTGCCACCTGGGTAGAGGTGCCTGAGGCCCCTGAGGAGGGTCCACCGCTGGGGGCCGACAGGGTGCTGCTAGAAGGGCCTTCTCCACTACTACCTCCAGGGGGGTGACCCGCAGCGGTGGGCCCCGCTGCCCCAGGACTGACCCTCTGCAGGTCGGAAAGAGGGCTGGTCAGTCCCAGGCTGGTCAGGGCATCCAGGGTGCCGTCCGGATCCACCATCACATCAATCACTGTGGAGCAAAGAGGAGAAGGAGAAGGTCTATCAGTCAATGAAAGAGGAGGTCTGTCTATCAGTCAATCAAAGAGGTGAAGGTCTGTCAATCAGTCAGTCAAAGAGGAGAAGGTCTGTCAATCAGTCAGTCAAAGAGGAGAAGGTCTGTCAATCAGTCAATGAAAGAGGTCTGTCTATCAGTCAATCAAAGAGGTGAAGGTCTGTCAATCAGTCAATGAAAGAGGAGAAGGTCTGCCATCAGTCAGTCAAAGAGGAGAAGGTCTGCCAATCAGTCAGTCAAAGAGGAGAAGGTCTGTCAATCAGTCAGTCAAAGAGGAGAAGGTATGTCAATCAGTCAGTCAAAGAGGAGAAGGTCTGTCAATCAGTCAGTCAAAGAGGAGAAGGTCTGTCAATCAGTCAGTCAAAGAGGAGAAGGTCTGCCAATCAGTCAGTCAAAGAGGAGAAGGTCTGTCAATCAGTCAGTCAAAGAGGAGAAGGTCTGTCAATCAGTCAGTCAAAGAGGAGAAGGTCTGCCAATCAGTCAGTCAAAGAGGAGAAGGTCTGCCAATCAGTCAGTCAAGCAAGCAAATAATCAATCAGAGAATGGAAGATTTATTTATATAAAAATGTGATGATTGATATGATGAAATTCGTATGAATATAGATGCTCTATGCAGATGCTAACTGTATATCTCTATGACTTGTACTATATACAGCTGAAATCAAATCATGTATGACTGTCTCAGGACTCATACCTAGTAACTGTCTCTCCACTCTCTTCAGATCCTGGAGGATGGTGGTGATCTCCTGGTAAACAACCACACAACAAACAACAAGGTCAACAGAAAACACGAAAATTGTTTAGGGAATTGAAGAAGGGATACCGTTCACAATAAGACATTAATGTCCTCACCTGCTACAACAACAACATCAGATTGACCCTTGAGACCTTCCTCCTTTCTACTGGGAAAAGTCGAAGCAACTCAAACGTGGCATAATCATCCCCTCCATTTGGACTGTAGTGAACGGACACATCACTGAGAGGTAGCCTAAGGCCAGCCACTGTGTTCAGCCTGAATTTACAACCTTGTTCCTGAGCAAGGCAGTATTTTGTGGACCGCCCACGACAACAGACTATAAGTCAAGTCCTTTGACTAATCAAACTGCTCCTCTCCTCCAGCTTGAATGGAAGTTGTGATCTAGGATCAGTTGAGCCTTTTAGATCATAATTAATACAATTATATGAACACGAGGGACCTGATCCTAGATCAGCACTCCTACTCTGAGACGCTTTGTATTACGGGAGGACAGTGAGGAGGGATAGCTGATATAGAGAGGTGGGACTGAAAGGTTGTCGGTTCAAATCCCAGGACGGACATATTATCGCCGTTCACCCGAGAGTGGCACTTGATTCTGATGTGATGTTTGATACTGTTGTCGAATGTTATGTCATACTCTCAGAGAGAGAGAAAGAGGCAAGAGAGGGAGGGAGAGAGAGAGAGAGAGAGGGGGAGAGAAACGAGAGGGAGAGAGAGGGAAAGAGAGAAAGAGAGAGAGAGAGAGAGAGAGAGGGGGTGCGGTAGTTTCAAACCTCATCAATTAAAGTGGATATCAAAATACTTTATTACAATCTAGAAACATCATTACTTATACTTATACTTCAGAATTGAGAGGAAGTGACTTATTTATCTTGATTCAGAAAGTGATGCCAACTCACATCTCAATTAAACAAATGTGACTGTGCAGACCGGGGGCAGGTTTGACAAACACGTCCTTACCTCACCCCTCACCACCTTCTGTTTAGGTCGTCCTGCTGCATCTGGGTGTTTGTCAGGCTTAACAGACATGATTAATGCAACAGCACCATCAGCCAAGGATGGCGTTTAAAACTACTCCGAGCTGCCCAGATGGTGGTAGAAGTCATGAATTATTTACCGTCCCAAAGTTTTGTTGCATCATCACCCCAAATAAGCACTCTCTGGTATGTGTTCAGATTTTTACCAGGCACTTCTCTTGCACCATCGAGAGCGTCCTGACCGTTTGCATCACGGCCTGGTACGGGAATTGCTCCGTCTATGACCGCAAGGCCCTCCACCGGGTGGTGAAGTTGGCCCAGTACATCACTGGAACCGTGCTCCCAGCCATCCAGGACATATACTGGAAACGGTGCTTGAGGAAGGCCCACAGCATCATCAAGGACTTCACGAACCCCAGCCGCGAGCTGTTCACTCGCTTACCGTTGGGCAGACGTTATTGGAGCATGAGGTGTGATACCAACAGGCTCAGAGCAGTTTCTATCTACAAGCCATCAGACTGCTGAACACTTGAACTGGGCTGACCACCTGCTCTGATTCTCCTCACCTTAGCACACATGCACTCCCTGACGCAAGCATTCACACACCCACACAGACACATGTACATTCTTGCTACACACACATCACAACTGCCGCTACCAGAATGTTATTATTATTCCTAAATACTGCACAATTTAAACACTTGCCAACCCAACCCCCATTCCCCAAAACACGTGTAAATATTGGACTATAAATTGTCCCTTCCTGTATTATACTTATGCTAAAATGTTAATTCTATTCTACTGAACCATTTACTTTATGTTTCTATTATATTTTATGATGTTTTATTGTGGTTGCTCTGTCCAGAAGGAACCTGCCAGTACACATTTCATTGGACGGTGTATACTATATGTATCCCGTACCTACGACTAATAAAACTTGAACTTGAAACTAGGTCCACCTGCCCTCTGCAGTCATTTATCTGGGCAGCTGGGTGGTACAGCAAGAGACAAGGTGTGAGGTAAGGACAGTAGGGGTCTGGCACCTTACCGTGCTGGAAGTCTTGAGGAGTAGAGAGTCATGCTCGGCTTGGAGTTTATTCTCAATCTCGTCCCATTTCCGGTCCTTATCTTTGAATAATATCCTGGAGAAAAAAGTACAAGTTTTCCAAAATAAATTGAAAAAAAAAAATTCTGTTATATGAACACGTTGAGTGATTTAATTTGTGTGAAATGGTTTGAGGGGGAACATGAAAGTGGTTTCTGATGTCTAAAAAGTGAGTGATGGATGTTTCAAGTTGTCATCTTCACCTTTATGAAGTGCCATTAATAATGTGCAAATTAGGATACAGTATTTTCTAGGATACAATCCATCATATCTTATACAACACTACCGATTCTTCCTTGTCGTTTATCCGGATTTGATCCAGTTCAAAGCACAGCATGTAGCTGCATGTATTTGGAATAAAATGACTTCAAAGTCAAATGCTAGCCTATTATTTCACACTGCTTGTGTTTTCTTGCCACTCTTCAAGCACTCCTAACACTTCGTCATCAAAATCAGGGAATTCATTATTTCACATTCCTTTTCTTTGAATGAATCGTGATGAAAGGTGATGCCTACCGGATTTTGCCTGCTGTTTTGTCCACAGAATGGCGTATCCGTGCAGAGAGCTGGGTCACGGATGCTAATAGTAAACTGTCCAACACCGCCTGGGGGGAAACAGCAAGGAAAAGAGGAGGTCTTATGTAAGAGGTGTTTCAGTAAACACCTAAAATAGCATAATAACTAGGACAGGCAGGGATATCAAGGCTATATGCAGTCACAAAACCATAAAGATATTAGATATACAATAGATTATGTTTGCCCAAATCTCCCAGAAACCAGCATCATCCATCATTAATATAGTAATAAATGTGTTATTAATAACCTCTTAAGGATTGGACCCTATTTTTAAATCTTCGCCATAAATGATATACCCAAATCTAACTGCCTGTAGCTCAGGCATTAAACCAAGGATATGCATATTCTTGATACCATTTGAAAGGAAACACTTTGAAGTTTGTGGAAATGTGAAATGAATGTAGGAGAATGTAACACATTAGATCTGGTAATAGAAAATACAAAGAAAAAAAACAAAAGTTTTTTTGTACCATCATCTTTGAAAATCAAGAGAAAGGCCATAATGTATTATTCCAGCCCAGGTGCAATTTAGATTTTGGCCACTAGATGGTAGCAGTGTATGTGCAAAGTTTTAGACTGATCCAATGAACCATTGCATTTTGTTTCAAAATGTTATATCGAGACTGCTCAAATGTGCCTAATTGGTTTATTAATAACTTTTCAAGTTACACAGTTTCATCAAAAATACAGTAGGTTTCTGATGGGATAGGGTCAATTCACCCTGACCAAGTCCTTTTGGTTAATGGGCTGTGTTTTGTCTCTCTCTAACGACTGTTTTTCAAACTTCTTTTACTCTTGCCATTGTCATTATAAACACACATTGGATAAAGACAAGCTGAAACAGACCAGGCTAAACCAGATTACAGATATCAACTATTATTATTTTTAGTTTGGATTCCAAGCGGCAACAACTCACGTCCTCTCTGTTCCAGGTCTGGCGGCGAATGGCGCGGGGACCCTGTCTGTTAGAGTTGCGTGGCCGGAGCTCCACAGGGCGGACGTTATTAGCCAGAATGCTCTCTGTTGACGGGCCGCTCCCCAGATCCAAGCCATCGTCAAAAACTCGCTCCTCCAACTGGGCAAAGCACCCAATACAAAGTAATTTGTTTTCTGATATATACGAGTCAAATGTTTGGACACATCTACTCATTCCAAGGTTTTTCTTTATTTTTCCTCCTTTCTACATTGTAGAATAATAGTGAAGACGTCAAAACTATGAAATAACACATGTGGAATCATGTAGTAACCAAAAAAGTGTTAAACAAATCAAAATATATTTGATATTTGAGATTCTTCAAAGTAGCCACCCTTTGCATTGATGACAGCTTTGCACACGCTGTAACGTCTGCTTCCAACTCACACTCTCAAACACGTAGATCCCCTGAACGCAGCTCACTTTCCAGATCCCAATCACCTGAATTCTAATCACCTGTTCACACACATGTATGTCATTATCACACGCTATTTAGTTCAGTTCTTTGCACCCAATTATTGTGAGGTATTGTTTGTTTTGTGACAAACTTCTATTCGGAGCGCTGGTGTTCCTGTAAGTTAATCCTCCCGTTTATGATAGTTTTTGCCTGCCTCACTAACGACGTCTTTTGCCTATTTCCTGCCTGTCCTTTTGCCTATTGGATTTCCTGTTATCAACCTATTGCCTGATCTCCCAGATGACGTTACTAGCCTTTTCCCTGCCTGTACTGTTGCCTTTTTGGACCCCCTGTGTATGACCTTCTGCCTGCCCCTGGACCCAGCTACATGCCTCCTCCTGTGGTCCTTTACAATAAACACCTGCTGCGCCCTGCGCTTGAAACCATCTCTCTGTCTCCCATCGTGTTCATTAAACACACGCTTGGCATTCTCTCAACCATCTTCATTAGGTAGTAACCTGGAAATCATTTAAATTAACAGGTGTGCCTAGTTAAAAGTTAATTTGTGGAATTTCTTTCCTTCTAAATGCGTTTGAGCCAATCGGTTGTGTCGTGACAAGGTAGGGATGGTATACAGAAGATAGCCCTATTTGGTAAAAGACCAAGTCCATAATATGGCAAGAACAGCTCAAATAAGCAAAGAGAAACGACAGTCCATCATTACTTGAGGACATGAAGGTCAGTCAATGCGGAACATTTCAAGAACTTTGAAAGTTTCTTCAAGTGCAGTTGCAAAAACCATCAAGCGCTATGATGAAAACTGGCTCTCATCAGGGCCACCACAGGAAATAAAGACCCAGAGTTACCTCTGCTGCAAAGGATAAGTTCATTAGAGTTAACTGCACCTCAGATTGCAGCCCAAATAAGTGCTTCACAGAGTTCAAGTAACAGACACATCTCAACATCAACTGTTCAGAGGAGACTGTGTGAATCAGGCCTTCATGGTCGAATTGCTGCAAAGAAACCACTACTAAAGGGCAGCAATAAGAAGAAGAGACTTGCTTGGGCCAAGAAACACGAGCAATGGACATTAGACCAGAAGAAACTGTCCTTTGGTCCGATGAGTCCAAATTTGAGATTTTTGGTTCCAACCGCTGTGTCTTTGTGAGCCGCAGAGTAGGTGAACTGATGATCTCCGCATGTGTAGTTCCCACCATGAAGCATGGTGGAGGAGGTGTGGGGGTGCTTTGCTGGTGACACTGTCTGTGATTTATTTGTAATTCAAGACACACTTAACCAACATGGCTACCACAGCCTTCTGCAGCGATACGCCATCCCATCTGGTTTGCGCTTAGTGGGACTATCATTTGTTTTTTAACAGGACAATGACCCAACACATCTCCAGGCTGGGTAAGTGCTATTTGACCAAGAAGGAGAGTAATGGAGTGCTGCATCAGATGACCTGGCCTCCACAATCACCCAAAGTCAACCCAATTGAGATGGTTTGGGACCACAGAGTGAAGGAAAAGCAGCCAACAAGTGCTCAGCATATGGTGGAACTCCTTCAAGACTGTTGGAAAAGCATTCCAGGCAAAGCTGGTTGAGAGAATGCCAAGAGTGTGCAAAACTGTCATCAAGGCAAAGGGTGGCTACTTTGAAGAATCTAAAATCTAAAATATATTATATAACTAAAAATCTAAAATCTAAAATATAAAATATAACAAATATATTTGTTTAACACTTTTTTGGTCACTATATGATTCTATATGTGTTATTTCATAGTTTTGATGTCTTCACTATTATTCTACAATGTAGAAAATAGTACAAATAAAGAAAAACCCTGAATGAGTAGGTGTGTCCAAACTTTTGACTGGTACTGTAAATCCACAATATTCACATGGAGCAGGCTTCAGAGCCTGTATTTGTATAGCTTCTGATAGGAGTACTGATCTAGGCTCAGTTTTTAGAATTTTTATCATATTCCTAGATCAGCACTCCTACTCTGAGACGCTTTATGAATATGGGCCCTCATATGTACATGTAGCTCAGACTTTTGGGGAAATCATGACCGATGGCAACAGATACATAAAGTGGGATTATTGCATCGTGGGATGTGTAGTACCATGGTTCCTGGGTCAGTGGCAGCACTAGCGGCTGGGCTGACTGAGTCAATCTCTCCGGCCACGTCATGGATCTCCCTGGCCAGCATGGCCAGGTCTTTGGCTAGGTCCTGACTGATCCTGTCAACATACAGGGAATGAATCAGTTAAATACCCTTGATTTTACTTCTATTGTGTATTATTGTGTATATAGTGCATAAAATCAAATAATGAATGTTGCAAAATGGATACTTTTGAGGTTATACTGGTTCTCAAAGTAATTTGCTCCTCTATAGAATTGACCCTATTATATTGTATAGGCCTAGCAAGATTGCTCCCCTATAGAATTGACCCTACAGTCTCTCTATATGTACAGTACAGACTGCTCCTTCATACCTGGCGATCTCTTCACTGTGAGTGGTCCAGTCCTTCATGTACTCCTCCTGTTCTCTGCCTGCTGACTGCTGCCTCAGAGCCGCTATACCCCCCGGACTGGGTGTGGCAGGGGCGGAGCCACCCAGCTGGGTCAGCCGCGGCGACACAAACTGCCGGGCGGGACCGCCGTGCTTGGACTGGTGGCGGTTGGAGCCGAACTCGTCCTCAGAGGTGGAGGCGTAGTCCATGGGCATCCGGCGCCACCGGCCACCAGCTGGAGTCAAGAGATGATGTTTTGTCAGGAGTAGTAGTAGTGATTGAGGGCTTTACCACTACTACATACACACAACTGTCCATAGAGAAGAGATTTTACTCATACATATAAATGTACATAAAGATGCTCAATAATGACAATAAAGACTATAGCACAAACATGATACAAAATCAAACATTGCAGTGGGTAAGTTACTAGAGAACAGTCACTCAGAAAACGACTTCTGTATCAGACAGTACGGTATGTTACCTGTGGGGGTGATGTAGCTCTTAGACTTGTCGGGTAGTTTAGAGGCGCTGTTAGCCCTGGCTCTGGGTATTATCCCTCCCATGTTGCTGATTCCTCTGAGTCCATGTTGGACGGCGTAGTCGGTAGCAATGCTACGAGCCCCTATCCCCCGGCTACGGCCCCCCGTGGCCTCTGAGTCACTCTGGGCAGACGGAGATCCCATCCTGGGCTTCCTGGGCTGGGCCAGGGCCTCAATGCGGGACAGGCCTCTCCGGATCCCTGGTCCGGGAGCCGCGGACCTGGAGCTAGCGGTGCTAGCCTCGGAGGCTACAGACATCCGGTCCATGTCGGCTGGTTCGGTATCGGAGGAGTCCCCCAAACGGGCACGTCTGAGTATCGAGGCCCGGGTGGGCCGCACCTTGGGCAAGGTGGTGGTAGGTTTACTGAGGGTGTTTGTGGTGGTGCTGGATGCCTGGGTGTTTTTAGCCCGGCTAGCCTTGGTGCTAGCCTCCACTGGGTGCTTCCGGCCTGGCTTCTGGCGTGGGAACTGTGGGAACTAACCTCCTGCATGGAGGGTTGGGAGTCGGAGAGGAGGGAGTTGGAGTTGACGTCAGTCATCTGTTAGATCCAGGGAGGTCCAGGCACGACCAGCCTGGCGGGTCCCTTGTCCTCCAGACGGTCTGGATTTGGGTTTCCTATCCTGGGTATCTCTGGCTCTGGCAGGCCCCTTGGTGGAGGAACACAGCACTGTCTTCTCCCTCTCTTTCTGCTGGGCCGCTAGGGTACGTCTCTTCTGGTGGACCACCTTCCGCCCTCCGACGCCCGCTGCCTGGCTGACGGTGCTGGTGGTGTCCACATCCGACTCGGGCGACAAAGACCCCTCGATGGACTGGCTAATTGGTTCACCCAGGTCTGATACCGTTGTCTCCAGAAACGCAGCCACCGCCTCTGAGTCCTTCTGCAGGGTGGTACTATCCACTCTGCCCTCCTTTGTCAGTATTCGTGCCCCAGTTTGCGTGTCAATCCGTGGGATGAGTTCCTGGGGGACGTTGGTGCTGGGTCTCTCCACCGTAAAGCTCTCTTGTCTAAGAAGCGGCTTCCCAGCACTCTCCCTTTCTTTAGCCTTCTCCTCCATCTCCTTCTTCCTCCTCCGTGCCTCCTCGAGTCTCTTCCCCCCACTGCTCACTGGCCGAGGAGGCAGTTTCGCCAACACAGTTTCTTTCCGGCTTCCCGCATTTTGGTTCCTCGCTGGAGAGCCTTTTTTCGGACTTCCTCTGGTGCTTCCACCCACACTACCAGCCTGGCTACCCCCACCACCTCCACCACCAGGCTTGGTCCTCCCTCCTCTCCCCATCTCCTGGTTCTCCTTCTCCTGGAGCTCAGTGTCCTGTTTCTCCCCCACATCGGAGGGGTGGTGAGCTGGACCAGGGGATCTCTTCCCCCCTGGGGTTGCCTCCTCGGTGGAGGGGAGCTGGGGAAGGGTTCTCCTCTTGCGCTCTGTATAGCTGGAGGAGGCCATGGAGGCAGAGTGACTGGACTCACTGATCTCAGCTATAGAGACAGGGTATACAAAAATCATAATCATTTCTACACTATAATATCTACTGTGTCTAACTAACTCTCATATATTGACGATATAAATATCCAACACTCTTTTCTTTATTCTAGTTATTTTTGACTTCATACTGAAATAAGTGGTATGACTAATAAATTAAAAACAACTGAAAACCAGCAAAGCACAAGTCTAAACCCAGCAGTAGTACCTCTGTCCTCAGTGTGGTAGTGGACATGGGACTCAGCTCCAGAGCCCTCAGGATCAGTCCTGATGTGGCTGGCTGCCAGAGTAGCCCATTGGGAGACCCACCTGGGACCACCCACAACCAGCTCCTCTGGGAGAGACTGGAGGACAAACAGGGGAGAAACCGAAATTGAACAACATCCAGTCCCCAACATAAAGGGGAGAGACTAGAGGACAGGGAAGACAAGGACAAATTCTACTAGTCAGAGTGTCACAGTGGCATGTACACATCTATTATTTACAGGTCAAATGCTTAGGACTACTTCAAAACCAGCACTTTTGAGAGCATATATCCTTTCTTTATAGAAAAATCGTATTCTTTCCACAAGGAATGGCATCAAACTGAAAGCTTTCTTTATGTGTGAAGTCTGTCTTAATCTTGGAGTATAAATATAGCAAATCTACAGCAGTGTCTGACTTACAGTTGAACTTCTTCACTCCTTGTCAATGGAGAGTCTCTGTGTAGACAGACAGAAATGCTGTTACCTCTGGTTCGATACGTCCAGGCTTGCCTCTGTCTCCTGAGCCTGGTCTCTGAGTGGTCAGTCTCTCTCTCTGGATGTCAGGATAGCCCCCAAACTGGACAGAGCCTGGTAGTCCTCCACACCAAATACCTGGACCAGTACATGGACTTCAATAAACATTCAACCAAACATTCAGTCATGAGGTCAACATAATGTGTGCTTAGTGCACTTGCACAATACCACTTGCAGTAAGAACGAGGACATGCCCTTGACAAAAAGACACCAATTATGGGACTTGTGTGTAAAATAGTTATTCAGATGAAACAGGATTCAAATGACAGTTTAAGCTCATTAAAGTAATATTGGCCATCCCTACCTTGTCAATCATTCTCCTGGCCTCCTCCTCTTGGTTATCTTCGTTCTCTATCTCTATGGTATAGGTCCCCCGGTCGCTATAGTCGTCTCCATGGCGATTCTGAAACCCCTCCCCAAGTCCTATCGGTTGGTGTTGGTCGCGGTGGTAAGGAACCGAATCCTTGGTCCTCTCCCTCTCTCTTAACTCTCCTCCGATGGGTGCCATTTTGGAAGCTGAGGACCTGTGTCGCCGGGCTGGGCTATCTTCCTCGGCAAAGAGTCCCTCTGGGACGTTGGCGCGCCCCTCTTGAATCTTGACCCCTGACCCATCTAGTCGGCCGCCCCACAGCCCCCTGGAGTGGTCCTCGAGGGCGGCCCGGCGTTGCTCTCCCAGCGCGGCTGCGTTCTCTGAGTCGCTCTGGGTACCGTCCTCGTGTTTACTACCTGAAACAAGAGAGAAGGGGGTTGGAAGTTTGCTGTGTGCAGTTATAATCATATGAACCTATTCGGTTGGTTTCCCAGACACTGATTAAACATAGTCCTAGACTATGAAGCACTTTCAATGGAGATTATCCATTTAGCATGCTTTCAAATCAAGGACTAAGCTTAATCTGTGTTTGGGAAACTGTCTCATAGTGTAATAACTGTGTAGTGCTATGTAATGCAATGGCAAGAGGACTTGCTGACGGAGAAATCTCAATTCTATTCTCATGGTGATTGGTTGGTCGGTCTTACCTTTAAGACTCTTCAGCTGAACCGGCACATCACTCTTCACGCTCTCCCCGTCGTCCTCCACCACTCTGTCAACCGACTCTGTACGGGCCAATGGGATCTCGTTCTGGGCCAGCCAATCAGCTACTTTCACCTCCGCCGCCACCATGGCCGTCTGCAGGGCGCTCAGCTCCTCTCCCGCGCCCTTCTTTGGGGGCCGTGGCCTCACCTCCGGCGCCACCTTCGCCACCCGGTCCTTAACCGTCACCTTATTGGACGCCTGCAGGTCAAACTCGATGGTGAAGGAGGCGTGACCCTGGGGGACGGCTTCAGGGCCGGAGGCGGGTTAGCGGCGGTGGCGCCTTCCGTGTCTTGGGAGGGGGGTTCGTTAGTATAGGAGGGGATCTCGAAGTAACTGGGCTCCTGGCTTGAGGTGTACAGGCCATTCTCCTGGGCCTCTGCTGTTGTCTCCTTGGGGTCTTTACCATCTGTCGTTTCAAGCAGATATCAAGATAGCGTAATACAAGGACTTAGACATTGAGATTCCATTGTTGTCATATATGCTACCAGAAAGGGAAAAGTATACTGTTATCTGGTAGGGTTGTTGATGTATAAACAGGCACAGAGACAGACAGAGTGAAACACTGCTAACTTCAGTCTGTATTCCTGGCTAGACTGCATCTACCTGACTCAGATCTCTCCTGCTTCCTGTCAGTTGTCGTCCCATCCTGCTTCCCAGAGTTCTCATCGTCTGCGTCCCCGTCCCCCCACCAGGAAGGCTGGCCGTACAGAGGGGTGCCCCTTTTTAGTACCGCAATGTCCCCTGGGAAATAAATGACACCATCCACAAGGTCAGTGAGAAAGACAGGGATTTTTTTTTTTACTGAAATTGTCTTCCCTCAAAGACTATTGTGACAGAACAAGTTTGACCTCCTAGTTTGTCTACCTCAATGTCCCCTGAGAAACAAACAACGACCTCTGCAAACTCGAACTAGCACTTTGTACCCACAGAAGTCCCCAAAATGCATATTGTGGCAGAACAATTTGTCCACAAGTTAGAGCATTTTAGAATAGCATTCAGGTGACGGCCTAGCGTAGGAAACCAAAAATACCGGACACACGGTTGTCACAGCACAGACTGTGTGGGTGAGTGGCATCGCCAAAATCCCGTCACATCTGTTATCTAGTCCTGTCATCTCTGTTAACCTAATCCTGTCACCTGTGTCACCCTCCAAGGTCCATGCAGAGTGCAGACCCTCTCACCTGTCAGCTTGTCATCCCCGGCCCCCTCTCTGCTGGTCTCAGGGGGTTTACTACCCACTGCCACCGCCCCGTCGGAGCCACCCTCGGAACCACCCTCGGCTGCAGCCTTGACCTCTACTGCAGGTCTGGATGGTACCGGAACAGCTTCTGGAGGCTTTACCGTCTGCAGCAGGAGCTGACTATTAAACTTCTCATGCTGATAGACGAGGACACAGGACAACACAGAGAGGAGATGAGCTCACACAATTAGAGGCACGATCACAAGGGTAAGTTTAATGAGGAGCTCTTCTATGTGCGCACCAACATACATGGGACAATCTGTCCTTGCATCAGTGAAATGATATAGTAGTCACGGTCTTGGTTATAAGCGTGGAACTTTTTGTTGTTGTGCAAATCTCAATTGGCATCAGTTCATCCGAGTTATTTATGTATGTAGAACTCAATTTAGGATTCAGACAGACCTAACTGAACATTGCATCCCCAGGTTCCTCATAAAGTATGTTTTTGTCATTCGGACAAAGCAGGGAGGTTTTGCTACATTGCAGCAGAAACCGCCGTCATTCTTGACCGAACATAATCTCCATTAAAACATGCATCAACCAACCTAGCAGAAAAAAAGCAATTTCTCCGAGCTTTTCATAATACTTTGTAAGCATATTTTACTGGGGCTCTTTCTCAATTCATATTTCCTCGAGTCCTCGCATCCTCTCTCCTCGCCTCCTTCTCAAAATGGATTAGAGAAGAAAGTCAGAGGGGAGGGACCTTGGAACCTCTCCTCCAATATGGTTGAGAAAAGGGCGAGGAGATAGGATGGGAAGAAACACAGAAAGAGAACTAGCTAATTCTTTAGCCTACTGTCCAACCAACCTTTAGTGCTTCCTCGGGGACATGGAGCTCTCCTCGCACCACAGTGAACAGGTTGGTATGTGAGACAGGTTAAGGAAAGGCGATTGGACAGCACGGGCTTAGCTCTTTACAGGAGATAGCACAGATATTTAACATTTGAGTCATTTAAAGGCATGCATTCTTATTCAGAGCGACTTACAGTCAAGAAACAGATATGCTATTCTATTATGCATTAGTCACAGCAGTACATTTGAACTGTTCAATGATTTTTCAGGCAGTATATTAAGAGTGATTATTTTACAGTTTTATATACCCGTACTCTGGTCTTGACGTCCTTTTTTTGACGCTCTCATTCATTATGTATTGATGAAATTTCAATGAACTACTGTAGGCTAAGCTTCAAAGACAAAATGTCACCACGACAGGATATCATATCCAAACCTCAACTTGTCGTCAATTTTCAAAGTGATATACACCTGCTCCTGTATTCTGACATCATTCACAAACGTCTGGAAGGAAAGGAATATCATTATTAGCAGTTTATAACAGTTTATGAAGCACATTAATAATTTCATAATCATATTTATTAAAATCTTACTTACCCCATTCAGGCTTCCCAGGTCCTTGACTTTATGTTCGTCCGTGGTTGGCTCATAGTTGATAACGGCATGCTGTTTGTCCACACTACGGGACTAAATACACAATAATCCAGTCAATCAATATAATCCCGATAATCTCTTTATAATCCAGATTACATAGATTACATTCTGTCCAACAGTCACCTGCAGCAGTGTGACCCACTAGATTCGAACCCAGGTCTCTTGACAAGACTGTGTGAGCCCGCCGAGCTAAAGCCTAGAGATCAGCTCTGGGAGCTACGGCACGTCTTCAGGTCACTCATCATGCCAGAGTGGTTCATCGACCCCCCTCCATAACATTAGCAGTGGTAGTACAGTTTAGGCATAACAGCAACAGTGTTAGACTGACATTCTCAAGTACCCGGGTTCGAGTTCCGTTCTAGACTCGCGACAACACTAAATATGATTTACCTGTAACATGAGTTCACAATCGTCTCGACCAACGAAGATCATCTCCCAGGGGAGGCGGTGCCTCATGCCCCCGCCACTCACCAGGAACCAGGAAGAGACACTCATCTCGGCCACGCCCACTGCCACACCCGCTCACCTTTAACCCCTATGACACCCTGTGTAAGAAGACAAGGCGCTCCATTCAATCAGTATCGCGCAAGTTCAACGGTACAGCGTGGATTCAATTTAAAGGCAATGTTCCCACGTTAGCGGAGACCGCATTCACGGTAACCGCTACATTTCTCGGCTCAATGGGAAATTACCTTTACATTTCTATCCCGTAATCTGTAACACTTCAGCAATACAGATTGAATAGAGCCCACGGTCAGTATCAGTTAGTTAGAACAACCAGTCATAACAGCCAACTGTAAATGGAGGGAACACAATCATTACCCTTTCTATTAAAGCATTTTATATGGTTGCTCACAATGTAAAGAGCTTTGTGATTTTTGTATGTAAATAAAAAGCTCTCTACCAATGAAATGTAGGCCTATTATTATAATGTATTATTGTCACAACATTTTAAATATTTTCAACAAAGTTGAATGAAGAGAATGGATGAGAACCTAAAAACAAACAGGGATAAAGTGAACAACTTTGTCACGCCTAATCTTAGCAAAGAAGTTCATTTAAACCAAATGCCCAGCACACTGACCTGCTGGTATGACTGGACCTTGCTTCTAACAATAAGGCATTAGAATAGACTACATTGCAACCATTCCAGAAGAAATGAGATAATATGTCACTGACTGTTTGACATCCTGCTTAACGGCCAAATGTAATTACTGAGTGTTGCCGGGTCACCAAACCAAAGTCACACTGAACCAATGTCACTGAACTGAGAGTGGCCATTCAGTGATGATGGATATATTGTGTTACTGCAGGCTCCATACAGGCTACCACACAGGATCTAAACAACGAAGAAACTGTTGGATAGTTGGTCAGATGGCTAGATAGACCAGACAGACATGAAGATACTGTATAACATGAGTATGACTCAGGACAGGCACAGAGATCACAGCAGGTAGACACACACACACACACACACACACACACACACACTGACAGAGTCATCTCGTTTCCGCTCAGAAGAAACATACCATCTGGTGCAAATTTTTTGGTCATAATTCCTATATATAGGCCTACAGTAGCCTACATGAAAACACACTACGACTATATGGCCTAGCTAGCCTACCATTCAGTTTGCAGTGACACAGGCCTCCATAGGCAATGCTTGAAGGGGTATGCTACTGGTAGGCCATGCTGACTCACGATGCCCCATCAGTGAAAAAGTGATTTAGCGAGATGTAATCTAATCAGGCACCTTGTCATATCTAGGCCCCGAATGAGCGTAGATGGTTCATATGTGAATGCGGCCAGACAGTCCTGATTCTCCATTGTGGAATTGGATTGGTTAACCCTCTATGCGGCCTCGGTCTCGCAATTGTGCCCGACGTTTTTGCATTGGTTACGTTGCTGTCTCTCGCTCTCTCTCTCTCTCGTTCGCCCTACTTCTCTCAATTACAGAGCTATATCGTAAATGACAGCACATCATTTCTCTCTGGAAGCTACTGTAGATGGCCCTGCCTGAGCATAAAAAAACAACCAACCCTGCGTTAGCGACCGTTCAGTTCTTTATTATTACATTTACCATGTGTCCAATAATCGTTATTTGTTTTATTAACATAGGCAGTTTTGGATGTACTAGACACCATATTGATGTATGGCAAATGATGCTGGTGTTTTTCAGTCTGGTCGGTAACCTTTTGCGGTTGAAAGCTTATATGACATCTTTCTCATAATCGATAGTTTACATATGTGGTATTACGAATGCCATCTAGGGCAACGCGTAACGCGTTACACACACAGGTTAATTTGAAAGGTTAACAATAATAACCCATCACGTGTTGTTTAGGTCGCCAATTTGATGTGCCGTCTGGGCTGTACGGTTATGGACGACATAGCCTGGTACCCTCGGACACAAATAGCATAGAATTTTCATTTTCCGGGCCTTTTTTCTATTTAAGGTAGGTCGCGGGCAAATGCATTGTCTGGGTGTGGTCAGATACGGCGGGGTAATAAAACATGCATCTCACTCACCCTTTGTCAGGTACGGAGTATTCGGCATCCGATTTGTATCCTGTAAATCTTTTTGATGCACGGTGCGGTGACATACAGTTAGGGTGCCTGCTGCCTGCCCAGCCCTGGTCCTCGAGCGCTTCTCTTCCTTCGCCTCGAGGTGGCGCTGCGCTGATGTACAACACAACAAGCCAAGAAGCCAAAGGCAAAGGCAGTCCATCCATTGATGCTACGCAATGACAACAACCGCGCAATGAGCGCATCTTCTTGCGTATGACGTTGAGATGTAAACTCTACAGTCGTGGCCAAAAGTGTTGATAATGACACAAATATTAATTTTCACAAAGTCTGCTGCCTCAGTTTGTATGATGACAATTTGCATATACTCCAGAATGTCATGAAGAGTGATCAGATGAATTGCAATTCATTGCAAAGCCCCTTTTTCCCATGCAAATGAACTGAATCCCCCCCAAAAATGTCCACTGCATTTCAGCCTTGCCACAAAAAGGACCAGCTGACATCATGTCAGTGATTCTCTCATTAACACAGGTGTGAGTGTTGACGAGGACAAGGCTGGAGATCACTCTGTCATGCTGATTGAGTTCGAATAACAGACTGGAAGCTTCAAAAGGAGAGTGGTGCTTGGAATCATTATTCTTCCTCTGTTAAGCATGATTACCTGCAAGGAAACACGTGCCGTCATCATTGCTTTGTACAAAAAGGGCTTCACAGGCAAGGATATTGCTGCCAGTAAGATTGCACCTAAATCAACCATTTATCGGAATCATCAAGAACTTAAAGGAGAGCGGTTAAATTGTTGTGAAGAAGGCTTCAGGGCGCCCAAGAAAGTCCAGAAAGCGTCAGAACCGTCTCCTAAAGTTGATTCAGCTGCGGGATCGGGGCACCACCAGTACAGAGCTTGTTCAGGAATGGCAGCAGGCAGGTGTGAGTGCATCTCCACGCACAGTGAGGCGAAGACTTTTGGAGGATGGCCTGGTGTCACGAAGGGCAGCAAAGAAGCCACTTCTCTCCAGGAAAAAGATCAGGGACAGACTGATATTCTGCAAAGGGTACAGGGATTGGACTGCTGAGGTCTGGGGTAAAGTCATTTTCTCTGATGAATCCCCTTTGCAATTGGCCGTTCATGTGTGGGGTTGCTTCTCAGCCAAGGGAGTGGGCTCACTCACAATTTTGCCTAAGAACACAGCCATGAATAAAGAATGGTACCAACACATCCTCCAAGAGCAACGTCTCCCAACCATCCGAGAACAGTTTGGTGACGAACAGCATGATGGAGCACCTTGCCATAAGGCAAAAGTGATAACTAAGTGGCTCGGGGAACAAAACATAGATATTTTGAGTCCATGGCCAGGAAACTCCCCAGACCTTAATCCCATTGAGAACTTGTGGTCAATCCTCAAGAGGCAGGTGGACAAACAAAACCCCCCACAAATTCTGACAAACTCCAAGCATTGATTATGCAAGAATGGCTGCCATCAGTCAGGATGTGGCCCAGAGGTTAATTGACAGCATGCCAGGGCGGATTGCAGAGATCTTGAAACAGAAGGGTCAACACTGCAAATATTGACTCTTTGCATCAACTTCATGTAATTGTCAACAAAAGCCTTTGACACGTATGAAATGCTTGTAATTATACTTCAGTATTCCATAGTAACATCTGATAAAAATATCTAAAGACACTGAAGGAGCAAACTTTGTGGAAATTAATATTTGTGTCATTCTCAAAACTTTTGGCCACGACTGTATTCCAGTGGTTCCCAACCTTTTTCTGTTACTGTACCACCAACTTAATTGAGCTCTACCCAGAGTACCTCTGAGGTACCCCCTTGTGCATTTTACCAGTAGGCCTATGGTCTCATGAGTCTTCTCAAGTACTGCCAGGGGTCCTGGTACCTAATTCGGGATGGTTGCAGTAAACACAAGTGTTCTTTCTTTCTTTATGCTGGAGGCTACTGCATGTGGTGGACCAAAGGATCACTGTCACATCATGTGGTCTGTTATGGGTGTAGTGACAATGTTTTAAGTAGGCTACTGGAATTAGTCCTGAAATGTTGAGCATGTGGAAAATAGTAATTATTTGTTAGATTGCATCGCCTTACTTAGCATCCTATGAAACAAACCTTTATAGACAGTATTCCTTCACTTTTAGTTGATAATAGGCTACAATCTCAATAATCCCTCACGGACAGATTTGACTTCTGTTTCCGAAATGACTTGATAAATGACATCTGTTAATTTGAGGTTATAACCAGCAGAGGGCAGCCAAACTCTATGTTTGGCAGTGAACCAATGGAGTATGGTTCACTGCCGTGAAGGGTGACTGCCAGGTACCAGTACAGTGTGTGTGTGCCTGCCAGTAACCAGTAGTCAGGGCTAACATTGCTGCCAGCAGACTCTCACCCCTCCTCTCTCTTCTACTTCCTCAATGGAGTTGTCAGTGCTGAAAGATGCTTCTGGTCGACTCTGTGGATGGGAATCTGATAGTGAAGCCAAGAGCAACTGAACCGTTTAGGCTACGTGTGTATAGCTCTGTCCTTGTGACGTACTTGTTCTGAATTATGTCATGTTTCACGTTCTGTGTGGACCCCAGGAAGAGTAGCTGCTGCTTTCCCAACAGCTAATGGGGATCCTAATGAATGCCAATACCAAGCTGCTTATTATGACTGTCTGACAGTCCTGATAGGTAGACGGACATACAGTTACTGTAACCTGAAGTTGCTCCTAGGTACAGAGCTAGGATCAGTTTGCTCTCCCCAAGTTCTATCCTGAACCATTAGGGAGGGAAATACACAGCTGACCCAAGATCAGTGTAGAGGGGCGACTTCACCCTAATCCGCGGTCTTCCTTTGAGGCTGGACTGAGATGTCTGCTCTTGGCATTAATCAACCAGGCGTTACTCTCTGTGGTAGACTTGTTAAAAATAATACCGTAAAATAAATACAACTGTCAAAAGAAAACAACAGTGTCAATGATAGGGCCAGGATATGACATCACATGGCGTTAGTGTATCTTGGCTGTAAAAATGGAGGGAGAGAGAGACAGGGGCAGCACGGTCACAGGTGACTGTCATGTTTAATAATAATTATCACCACGCACCTGCGCCCACACACTAATTAACTGGCGCATATGCAAATGAGTCAGGAGCGCACAGCGAAGGCCCAATGGAGAACAGCTAGCTTGTTCAGCTGCAGGACTTGACTAGGATAACGAACGGTCAGGCAGGGCCAGGGAGGAGAGGTGGATGGTAGGAGGAGAGCGGGATGAAGAAGGAGGAGGAGACGGGGAGAGAGTGGGAGGAAGAGAAGTGATCACCAGGGAAACCGCGATAAGAGCAGGTGGATGTGGGTCTGTGTGTGTGCGTGTGCCTGAGTGAGTGTGTACGTGAATGCATGCATGTGTGTTTGTGTTGGCCTGGCATCTGGTGGTAGTGGCCACATAACATGAGCCATAACATAAGGTTGCAGTGTTGGCGGCAACCGTAGAACATGTGGTCATGAAAGTCCCTATCTCTATGTCTAATCTTAGCAGGCGGACATGGAAGCAACTGACAAACAAGCCAGTAGATCTGATCATATTTTTCTGTTGTGGTTTTCAATATTTTTTTACGCCATATTTTGGACACTGACATTGATTTAGAAATAGGGTCCCTAAAGGAATTTGCACGGTAATTCAGAGAACGCTTTGGATTCGTTGTCATTCATCACATTCTAAACACAAATTCAAAGCAATTCAGAGAGACCTTTCTTCCTCATACACTGAGCGTTGGTCAGAAGAGCTTTGAATTCATTCTCATGCATCACATAGTCCTCATGGTGAGCTCGTCTGGGCACACCTCTGGAACAAAGCAAATGATAGTTCAGTAAACTCCACGCCCCCAATCTCAGCACACAGGGGCAGCTAGCCGCCACACAGATAAGGGGTGAATTAGGGTTTTGCTCCTGGTTTTACATTTCAATTTAGCCCCAGGCTTCAGTCCTATTAGAGGACCGTAATCCAAAGCCTGGTCAGTGGGTTCCCTCTCTCTCTCTCTCTCTCTCTCTCTCTCTCTCTCTCTCTCTCTCTCTCTCTCTCTCTCTCTCCATCTCCATCTCTTCCCCTTTTCTCCCTCTCTCTCTCTTCTCCCTTTCTCTCTCTCGTTCCCCTCCTCTCTATCTCCCCCTGTATCTCTCTCTCTCTCCCTCCCCACAATGTGGTAATATTACCTTGTCGGAACGAGGCACCCATCCAGACTCATTACGGGCCATTATATTCCTATTATGTTTAATATATGATAGGAACACATCTTATTGTCCGTAAATGGCCCAATGTGTTGTAATGCAGTGCTGTGGTGTTACCAGCTGTTTCATTATCCTAGAGCACAGAGCACTAGATAGTGGAATTGCAACAGCGATTGTCTGGGTTGGTGTGTGGAATGAGTAAACCGATGCACTGAGCCATGTGTGTGTATATGTATGTGTGTGTGTTTGTATGTATGTGTGTGTTTGTATGTATGTGTGTGTGTGTGTGTATGTGTGTGTATGTGTGTGTGTGTGTGTGTGTGTGTGTGTGTGTGTGTGTGTGTGTGTGTGTGTGTGTGTGTGTGTGTGTGTGTGTGCGTGTGTAAAACGTAATTGTCAGAAGATCATACCAAGATGACTAAGACAGCATGACATCTAAATGAACACACTTAGAATAAAGCATCAACCATGGATTAAGTGATTACAGGTGCTGGCAATAATACAGATTTTCCCACTGAACGTGACCAAGGTAAACACTAGATGGCAGCTGTTGATCTACACTGCCCTAACCTCCCTCCTCCTCCCCCTTCCTCCCCTTCCTCATTTCCCTGCTCCCTCCTCTCCCAGCTGAAAGAGAGAAACAGAGGGAGAGAGAGAGATAGAAACAGAGGGAGAGAGAGAGGTCTGGGTCATGGAGCTCCATATATGTCTCTATCTCTCTAACCTTGGCCTTGTCCCACTCAGAGGAGCCAAGGTGTTGTAACCCACTCTTTCCCACTCTTCCAGCCGAGGAGAGAGAGAAGAAGAGAGAGAGAAGAAGAGAGAGAGAGGTCATTTCGCTCTGTAACCCTGCCTGCTCCCTTTCTTCTCTGCCAGCTGAGAGAGAGAAGGAAAGAGAGAAAGAGAGAGAGAGAGGTAGAGAAATCAAGTGGAAAACAGAGTGCAAAGTCTGTCCCGGCACCGCTCTGCTCTGTAACCCTGCCCAGGCACCGCTCTGCTCTGTAACCCTGCCCAGGCACCGCTCTGCTCTGTAACCCTGCCCAGGCACCGCTCTGCTCTGTAACCCTGCCCAGGCACCGCTCTGCTCTGTAACCCTGCCCAGGCACCGCTCTGCTCTGTAACCCTGCCCGGCACCGCTCTGCTCTGTAACCCTGCCCAGTCACCGCTCTGCTCTGTAACCCTGCCCAGGCACCGCTCTGCTCTGTAACCCTGCCCAGGCACCGCTCTGCTCTGTAACCCTGCCCAGGCACCGCTCTGCTCTGTAACCCTGCCCAGGCACCGCTCTGCTCTGTAACCCTGCCCGGCACCTCTCTGCTCTGTAACCCTGTCCGGCACCACTCTGTTATATAACCCTGCCCCGGCACCGCTCTGCTCTGTAACCCTGCCCGGCACCGCTCTGCTCTGTAACCCTGCTCTGGCACCGCTCTGCTCTGTAACCCTGCCCGGCACCGCTCTGCTCTGTTACCCTGCTCTGGCACCGCTCTGCTCTGTAACCCTGCTCTGGCACTGCTCTGCTCTGTAACCATGCCCCGGCACCGCTCTGCTCTGTAACCCTGCCCGGCACCGCTCTGCTCTGTAACCCTGCCCGGCACCGCTCTGTAACCCTGCTCTGGCACCGCTCTGCTCTGTAACCCTGCTCTGGCACCGCTCTGCTCTGTAACCCTGCCCCGGCACCGCTCTGCTCTGTAACCCTGCCCGCACCGCTCTGCTCTGTAACCCTGCCCGGCACCGCTCTGCTCTGTAACCCTGCCCGGCACCGCTCTGCTCTGCTCTGTAATCCTGCCCAGGCACCGCTCTGCTCTGTAACCCTGCCCAGGCACCGCTCTGCTCTGTAACCCTGCCCGGCACAGCTCTGCTCTGTAACCCTGCCCAGGCACCGCTCTGCTCTGCATGCTCTGTTCTGCTCTGGGGGTCTTTGGCCTGGGCCAGAGGCTGTGGGCGGAGGGTGGAGGGCGATGGCTGGGCTGGGAACATGTGGTAGTAATCTGGTTGCTTAACTGTCTGGCTCTGGCGGTGAAAGTGTTGGGCAGGGGCTACGGGCGGTCTGGATTGTGTCAGAAGCCGCCGCGATCAGGTTACCCTGACAGGGCCTGACAGGACTGAGAGGAGAAGGCCAGCCCTGGGGCCTTCTGGCTGCAGGAGAGGGAGAGGGAGGGAGAGAGAGGTTCGAGAGGGAAAGAGAGAGAGAGAAGTAGGGGAAGGGGGGAAGGTGGGAGAGAAAGAGAAAGAATAAGGGAGAGAGGAGGAGAAGGGGAGAGAGGAGGAGAGGGGAAGTGAGGAGTAGAGGAGGAGTGAGAGAGAAGGGGGAGAGGGGTTGAGTGAGCGGACCCAATCTTTTGACTCTTTCGGCCTACCCCCTCGACAAAAAGCTATTTTCATAAAACTGTGTGTGCTTGAGATCGAGGCCCACTAGAACCAGACCCAGCTGAGAAAACAAATGGCCTCTCTCTCTTCTTTCCCCCTCCCTCCGTTCATCCAATTTTATTTGTCCTTTTTTTTCTCCAGAATGGTCATTTAATCAGGTAGGAGAGATAATCAAAACCAGAACACAGCTACTGACCCCTCCGCTATCCCCTCGTAATCCTCAAACTCTGCTTCTCATTTTCTTATCGACCTGGAGGGGGTGAGCTGGGGCTGTCTGCCTCTCCACTAGCCATAGAGAAATACCAGACTAGTACTGGGATAGAGTGGAGCTTATGGTTAAACCAACATAAGATCCATTTGAATATACCTTTATAAAACACCAGTCATGTTTTACATCATCTATTGAATTAGTTAAAGTTCAAGTTTTGTAGTAATACCCACATGGCTGTCACGCCCTGATCTGTTTCACCTGTCTTTGTGATTGTCTCCACCCACCTCCAGGTGTCGCCCGTTTTCCCCATTAGTCCCTGGGTATTTTTTCCTGTGTTCCCTGTTTGTCTGTTGCCATTTCGTCTTGTCTTGTCAAGACAACCAGCGTGGTTTTCCGTGCTCCTGCTTTTTCTTATCTCTCTTTCGCTAGTCCTCACGGTTTTGACCCTTGCCTGCCTTGACTCTGAACCCGCCTGCCTGACCATACTGCCTGCCCTGACCTCGAGCCTGCCTTCCACTCTGTACCTCCTGGACTCTGACCTTGTTATGATCTTTTGTCTGTCCACGACCATTCTCTTGCCTGCCCCTTAAATTACAATATATATCAGAGACTCAAACCATCTGCATCTGGGTCTCGCCCTGTGCCCTTATAGTACGAACTGGCCATGACAGACCCAACCGACTTGGACCAGCTCCATCACACTCTCCCTGCAGGGAGCCACCATTGGGAGGCATGAGGAGCTACTGCTGGACCTTTTGGAAGGGCTTCGTTCCCTGACGGAACACCACGACTAAGGGTTCAAGGTTATTACGGAGCAAATCAGTGAGTTAGCTCATAGGCAGCCCACCACCTCTGAGAACCCCCAAACACCCAGTGACCTTTTTACTATTAGTGGTGGGTTTGTACAGCCTACCCTGGCTCCCCGAGAACCCCACTTACCTCCTCCGGAGCGATATTCTGGGGATCCTGGAACCTGCCAGGGTTTTTTTTCTCAGTGCTCTCTCATTTTTGAGCTGCCGCCATCTTCGTTCCCTTCGGATCGGTTGAAGATAGCGTATATTATTACGCTAATGTCGGGAAGGGCGCTCACTTGGGCTACGGAAGTTTGGGAACAACAATCCACTATTTGTCGTGATTTGGAAGACTCATGGCAGAGGTGAGGTCCCTGAAGGCTTTTTTTCCGATAGGATCCGAGGCCACCCGAGCTCCCTTCGAGAATCATCGACGACGGGTGAGTCGTATACACCGGAACCTATGCAGCTGGGAAGAGCTAGATTATCGCCTAGGCAACGTTCACGCAGGCTAAGCTCAAATAGTTGTCTGTATTGTGGTGCTGTAGGGCATCACATAGCCACCTGCCCAGTGAAGAGACCTGAATCCTTAGTAGGTACAAGTACACTGGTGGGCCTGACTGGGAACTCTCTAATTCCCGTTACCCGAACTCCCTTTTATGTGATCTTGCTGTGGGGAGACCAGTCTAAATCTCTCCGGGTGCTCAGAGCTACTCGGGGCAGATGAGAGTTTCGTGGACGCTACACTGGTATCGGAACTAAGTATCCCTACTCAACTCCTCTCCATTCCCATGGATGCCAGGGCACTGGACGGCCGCTCCATTGGAAGAGTCACGCAACAGCACAGTTTCCATTAATATGCGGGTATCTGGAAACCACAGTGAGTCAATATAGCTTTTCCTCATTGAGTCTCCCCACATCCCTATTGTTTTGGGATTTTCTTGGCTCCAGAAGCACAACCCCAATATTGACTGGGCCACGGGCTCAATCCTGGGTTGGAGCCCGTTCTGACATTCACATTGCCTGAAGGCGGCACAAGCCTTCCCCAGAACGTTTGCCTCCAGGGTTGAGTATGGCCTCGGATCTCTCTGCTGTTCCTGCAGAGTACCATGACTTCCTGGAGGAAGTCATGGTACTGGAGGTTTCAGCAAGGCTCGTGCTACCACCCTTCCACCACATCGTCCTGACGATTGTGCTATTGACCTCCTCCCGGTCACCACACCGTCTCGAGGCCGGCTATGTTCCCTGTCTGGTCCTGAGACCAAGGCCATGGAGGAGTACATCGAGGACTCTCTGGCCATTGGGAGTGTTCGTCCTTCTGCCTCTCCTGCTGGCACAGGGTTCTTCTTTGTGGAGAAGAAGGACAAGACCCTGTGTCCATGTATTGATTGCCAGGGACATGTTGAATCGTTTTTGTCTACCTCGACGACACCCTGGTTTTCTTTTCGTTCTGCCCAGGAACACGTTCTCCATGCTCGACAGGTCCTTCAGCGCCTCCTGGAAAATCAGTTGTTTGTAAAAGCTGAGAAGTGCGAGTTCCACCGCTCCACTATCTCCTTTCTGGGATACATCATCGCTGAAGGGAATATTCAGATGGATCCGGAAAAGGTGAGAGCGGTGGTGGATTGGCCCCATCCCACATCCAGTGTGCAGCTACAATGGTTTCTGGGGTTTGACAATTTTTACCGCCGTTTTGTTCGGGGCTACAGCAACCTGGCGGCTCCCCTCTCCACACTCCCCCTCTCCCAAGGTACCGTTCACATGGTCGCCAGCAGTGGACAAGGCTTGTCATACATCCGGACCCAACTCGTCAGTCTGTGGTTGAGGTTGACGCTTCCGATGTGGGTGTAGGGGCCGTCCTTTCCCAGCGATCCGTCCAGGACCAAAAGCTTCATCCCTGTGCCTTCATGTCCCATTGTCTCAACTCTGTGGAAAGGAACTATGACATTGGGAACCGGGAACTCCTAGTGGTTAAGATGGCTCTGGAGGAGTGGAGGCATTGGCTGGAAGGGGCGGAACATCCATTTTTGGTATGGACGGACCATAAGAATTTAGAATACCTTCGCAGTGCCAAGCGTCTCAACCCAAGTAAGCTTGTTGGGCCCTGTTATCTTCTTACGGAACAGTGTCCCGCTAGCGTGCCACCTTGACAGCATTCAGTGAAATTGCAGAGCTTGAAATTCAAAATACAAAAATCGTAATATTAAACATTCATGAAAATACAAGTGTCATAACCCATTCTTTAGCTTGGAATCTTGGTAATCGAACCGCATTGTCCGATTTACAATAGGCTTTACGGCGTAAGCATAGCATTTGATTATCTGAGGACAGCGCCCCGCATACTTCCTGCATATATATATATTTCAAACCAGCACAGGCATAACAAAAATCAAAAATAGCGATAAAATAAATCACTTACCTTTGAAGATCTTCCTCTGTTTGCAATCCCAAAGGTCCCAGCTACACAATAAATGGTCATTTTGTTCGATAAAGTCCCTTTTATATCCCAAAAACTCTGTTTGGTTTGCACATTTTGTTCAGTAATCCACCTGTTCAACTCGTTCAACATACAGACAAAAGAATCCAAAAAGTTACCGATAAACTTCGTCCAAACAAGTCAAACAATGTTTCTAATCAATCCTCAGGTACCCTAATATGTAAATAAACGATGCAATTTAAGACAGAATGTAGTATGTTCAATACCGGAGATAAATGACAAAGAGCGCGCCCTCAGTCACGCGCGCCACAGGACTACAAACCTAAGGAGGAACCCAATGATAAACTACAGCTACTCATTTTTCAAAGAACAAGCCTGAAACCTTGTCTAAAGACTACAGCTACTCATTTTTCAAAGAACAAGCCTGAAACCTTGTCTAAAGACTGTTGACATCCAGTGGAAGCCATAGGCACTGCAATCTGGGAGCTATTCTTTTCATTGTACAATAGGAAACCATGCCAATTGCATGGGAGCTCAAAAAAGCTATTTTTCTGGATGGATTTTCCTCGTTTTTTTGCTTGCCATATCAGTTATGTTATACTCACAGACATTATTTTAACAGTTTTAGAAACTTCAAAGTGTTTTCTATCTATACAACTAATTATATGCATATCCTAGCTTCTGGGCCTGAGTAACAGGCATTTTACTTTGGGCACGCCAGACTCTCCGAACCTCCGAAAACTGCCCCCTTAGCCCGAAGATGTTATTTACCAGGTGTAATTTCACCATCTCCTACCGCCCAGGGTCCAAAAACATGAAGCCGGACGCTCTCTCCCATCTGTACAGTTCCACTGTCACTCCCTCTGAATCTGAGACCATCCTCCCTGCCTCGTGTTTGGCGGCTTCGGTTGTTTGGGGTATTGAGGCACTGGTCCGCAAGGCTAACCGGGGGGGGGCCCAGCTAACCGGATGTTCGTTCTTGATTCAGGTCCTGGAATGGGCTCACTCCTCCAGGCCTCAGGTCCTGGAATGGGCTCACTCCTCCAGGCTTACCTGTCATCCTGGTGCTCGTCGTACCCTGGCTTTCCCCCCGACAACGCTTCTGGTGACCCACCATGGTTCCTGATGTCTCGGCCTTCGTCGTCGCATGCATGGTGTGCGCTCAAAGCAAGACCCCGCGGAAAGCTCCGTCTGGCCTCCTTCAGCCACTCCCTGTCCCTCATCGCCCCTGGTCCCATACTTCCAGGTGTCGCCCATCTTCCCCATATCCCCTGTGTATTTATGCCTGTGGACAGTTTGCTGGAGCAATTCCACTGGTTGTCTGGGAGGCCGCCTACCATGTGGTAACCTCACAGCTCCTCAGCGACTCAGCTGCTAGCAGCGCTGTCTCATCGGTCACTCCATCTTCTTGGGAGCCCCGCTTCTTCCGGAACACTTCAATGGAGAGCCGAGCACCTGTTGGGCATTCCTAGCTCAGTGTGCCCTCGTCTTTGAGCTTCAGCCCTCCTCCTTCCCCTCAGATTGCTCCAAGATAGCCTACCTTATCACGCTGATGTCCGGGAGGGCTCTCACCTGGGCTACTGCAGTGTGGGAGCAACAGCCGGCCATATGCGCTAGTCTGGAGGGGTTCGTGGGAGAGGTGAGGAAGGTCTTTGATGCCCTGTTCTCCGGGCGAGTGGCCACCCGAAAGATAATCCAGCTTCGGCAGGACTCCCGCAGTGTAGCTGATTATGCGGACAATTTCCGCACGTTGGCAGCAGAGAGTGCTTGGAATCAAGAGGCACTGTTCGATATGTTCCTGCACGTTATCTCGGAGGAGGTCAAGGACGAGCTTGCAGCCCAGGAGTTACATACGGAGCTCGATTCCCTCATCACTTTAATCATCAGTATCGATGGGCGATTACGGGGAACGACGGAGGGACAGGAATTTGGATTTTGCTTGCAAGCCCAGGGATCCCACCTTGCGTCCGAGTCATCCCGGAAGCTCCCCACGGTCTCGTTGCCGAGAGAACCCGAGGCTTCCCGACCTGCCCGAGGGCTGACGAAGATGGCAGAGTCACCACTTCCTGAGCCTATGCCACTCCTCCAGGCTTGTCTGTCATCCGGGCGCCCGTCGGACACTGGCCTTTGTGCATCAGCGCTTTTGGTGGCCTACAAAGGTTCCTGACCTGTCCGCATTTGTCATCGCTTGCACTGTGTGTGCACAGAACAAGACTCCTCTGCAAGCTCTGGCTGGTCTCCTCCAACCTCTGCCTGTCCCCCACTGTCCCTGGTCTCACATCTCCCTGGACTTTGTCACAGGTCTTCCCCAATCTGATGTCAACACCACCATCCTGACCATGGTGGATCAGTTTTTTTCAAAGCCGCCCACTTCATTCCTCTCCCTAAACTACCCTCTGCCAAAGAGATGGCCCAACTCATGGTGCAGCACGTCTACCTCGAAACTACCCTGGGCTGCCGGGTATCCGCCAACCCCACTACCCGGATCCAGCAGCTTGTGTGGGTCGAATATGCCCGCAACACCCTTCCCTGCTCTGCCATGGGCCTAACTCCCTTTGAGAGTTCCCTGGGGTATCAGCCCCGCTCTTCCCTGAGCAGGAAGAGGAGGCCAGCATACCTTCTGCCCAGATGTTTGTCCGCTGCTGTCGTCGTACCTGGAGGAGAGCCCGGTCGGCCCTCCTCAAGACCACCTCCAGGTATCGACAAGCGGATCGCCATCGGACCACCGGCTCCCCCGGTATCATCATTTCCAGGCCCACCCCTCCTCCCCGTGTCGTCAATGGCCATCAGGCGTACACTGTGAGACGCCTCCTGAGGATTCGACCATGGGGCAGGGGTTTCCAGTACTTGGTTGACTGGGAGGGTTATGGCCTGGAGGAGAGGTGTTGGATCCACGCTAGAGACATCCTGGACCTTGCCGTCATCGCAGAGGGGTGGTACTGTCGTCCTGTACCTTTGCCTCATTCACAGAGCAAAATGAGACGTCAACATGCTCTTCATTCTGCCTCACCAAAGGCCTCTCTTTTTTTATCGAAACAATAGAGAGATGATACATTGGGTCCAGTACTGAGGGAGAGGCGATGGCTGGTGATCCCACGTATGCACACACACAGAGAGAGAGAGAGGTCATCGAGGGTCAGGGTGATAAGTCATCTGCTAGTGAATTAATAGGAACCAGATGGGGCTACCTTTACTAGATGGAGGAGTTTGTGTGTAGGGGTATGCAGAGGGGTGCCGGTCCTCAGAATAGATTTATCCGTCCATGTGATGGGAGCACGGGGATCGATGTCTGCTGACTCCCCTGCTCTGGGAGGATTTAGTACATTCCTTCACCACGGTGAACTAGGAGGTGTCTGTGGACTGGCAGAACCTTATGGTTGGAGAGGGGTGAGATTTGGAACTATTAGGATTGTAAATAATATGATTCATATCAAATGGTGATAAGTTACAGTTGTACGAATGTTTCCTACCGGGATCCCTAGAATACCCAGCTCATACAGTGAGGGAAAAAAGTATTTGATCCCCTGCTGATTTTGTACGTTTGCCGACTGACAAAGAAATGATCAGTCTATAATTTTAATGGTAGGGTTATTTGAACAGTGAGAGACAGAATAACAACAAAACAATCCAGAAAAACGCATGTGAAAAATGTTATAAATTGATTTGCATTTTAATGAGGGAAATAAGTATTTGACCCCCCCTCTCAATCAGAAAGATTTCTGGCTCCCAGGTGTCTTTTATACAGGTAACGAGCTGAGATTAGGAGCACACTCTTAAAGGGAGTGCTCCTAATCTCAGTTTGTTACCTGTATAAAAGACACCTGTCCACAGAAGCAATCAATCAATCAGATTCCAAACTCTCCACCATGGCCAAGACCAAAGAGCTCTCCAAGGATGTCAGGGACAATATTATAGACCTACACAAGGCTGGAATGGGCTACAAGACCATCGCCAAGCAGCTTGGTGAGAAGGTGACAACAGTTGGTGCGATTATTCGCAAATGGAAGAAACACAAAAAAACTGTCAATCTCCCTCGGCCTGGGGCTCTACACGGGAGGATCTTGTCAATGATCTCAAGGCAGCTGGGACCATATTCACCAAGAAAACAATTGGTAACACACTACGCCATGAAGGACTGAAATCCTGCAGCGCCCGCAAGGTCCCCCTGCTCAAGAAAGCACATATACATGCCCGTCTGAAGTTTGCCAACGAACATCAATGATTCAGAGGACAACTGGGTGAAAGTGTTGTGGTCAGTTGAGACCAAAATGGAGCTCTTTGGCATCAACTCAACTCGCCGTGCTTGGAGGAGGAGGAATGCTGCCTATGACCCCAAGAACACCAGCCCCACCGTCAAACATGGAGGTGGAAACATTATGCTTTGGGGGTGTTTTTCTGCTAAGGGGACAGGACAACTTCACCGTATCAAAGGGACGATGGACGGGGCCGTGTACCGTCAAATCTTGGGTGAGAACCTCCTTCCCTCAGCCAGGGCATTGAAAATGGGTTGTGGATGGGTATTCCAGCATGACAATGACCCAAAACACATGGCCAAGGCAACAAAGGAGTGGCTCAAGAAGAAGCACATTAAGGTCCTGGAGTGGCTTAGCCAGTCTCCAGACCTTAATCCCATCGAAAATCTGTGGAGGGAGCTGAAGGTTCGAGTTGCCAAATGTCAGCCTCGAAACCTTAATGACTTGGAGAAGATCTGAAAAGAGGAGTGGGACAAAATCCCTCCTGAGATGTGTGCAAACCTGGTGGCCAACTACAAGAAACGTCTGACCTCTGTGATTGCCAACAAGGGTTTTGCCACCAAGTACTAAGTCATGTTTTGCAGAGGGGTCAAATACTTATTTCCCTCATTAAAATGCAAATCGATTTATAACATTTTTCACAATGCGTTTTTCTGGATTTTTTTGTTGTTATTCTGTCTCTCACTGTTCAAATAAACCTACCATTAAAATGATAGACTGATAATTTCTTTGTCAGTGGGCAAATGTACAAAATCAGCAGGGGATAAAATACTTTTTTCCCTCACTGTAAATGAATAAGGCCCTGAGTTTTCCATGAGCATGTTGTAACCTGACATGGAAATAAAAACTCAGGACCCTATTCATCATTTGTTATCTGTAGAGCCCATTCTCATTAAATCACATAATTGTAACAAAAGATACTCGAGAGATCAAAAATACTCTGTACATGGCAAATTTAACATCCTCCAACAAAAAGCCTCCCGCCAACAAAAGAGCTAGTTCCTGATCCGTGCACGCCGTGAGATGTCAACCCCGTTTGACCCAATCACAGGCCCTCGGTGGGGGAAGCAGAGTGCATGGAGTGGGCCACTCTCATTCTTATCACTTTAGTGATAATGGCCGCAGCATAATAGATGACCTGGCGAACCTCCATAAATGCCACCGCTGCCCAATTAGCCACTATGCATTTCATACAATTTGCGAAAGGGCCAAATGTTCCTCAGCTGTAATTATGTACTCTGCACAACCAGGCTGTCGTTAGGGTGGTTGGGTTGTGAGGTAGAGAGAATGGTGACTGAATGCTGTATGCTGATTCTAAAACAATAGAAAGGAGTGCTTGCTATTGGTCAGGTTTGGCTTGGCATCGTAGCAGGGTGTTGGGATGTGCGTGTAATGATATTGATATTGATATTCAAAGTGTTTAATAGTCACATGTACAGGGTTGCAGGTGTGATTGCAGTGAAACCCTGTACCCTCCGAGCTCCAGCATGACTAAGTGAAATAACACACTGAAAATGGTAAGAAAAAACAACAACAATAGAAATAGACATACCACTATATACATAATAACAACTGTAGCAGTGATGAATAAATACATGTCCATTGAGACAGACTAAATGACCATTGAGGGGGTGTGGGGACCAAGTTAAATAAAACAATAGAAATAATAATATACATATTAACAACTGCAACAGTGATGAATGTCTTTGGGGTGGGGGCAGAGTAAAAGTCAGCTGGGGGGGTGGGGGGAATGTCCATAGGGGGAGCAGCAGGGGGGAGGGGGTAGTAGGTAGCTGACTAGTGGTAGCTATTCAGCAGCCTGAAGGTCTGGGGGTAGAAACTATTGGCCAGTCTTCCAGCTTTCGCCATGATGCTCCTCTACTGCCTGAGTCTGAGTGATTGAAGCGGGGGAGAACAAGGCTTGGTGCGGGAGGCTGGGGCCACTGATGATCTTCTTGGCCTTCCTGCAACACCTGGTGGTGTACTGTATGTGTCCTGGAGGGCAGACCAATGGTGCGTTGGGCTGCGTGTATCACCCTCTGTAGCGCCATGTGGTCTGCAGCGGTGGAGTAGCCTTAGTATGCTCTCAATGGTGCTCTGTGAGGGCCCTTGGGGACAGGCACATTTTCTTCAGCGTCCTGAGGTTGAAGAGTCGATGTCGTGCCTTCTTCACCAGGGTGTCCGTGTGGTTTAACCATTTCAGCTTCTCTGAAGGAAGCTCAAATGCCACCCTTTTTACTTTCCCTAGATAGTTCTCATGGATTATTGCCATGGCTGTGCACATCCCACCCCCAAGCCAACACCCAAAATATCTTCACTGGACCCTGAACAAACTGGAGACCGCATTACCGGAGGCAGCGTTCATTGTTGCAGGGGACTTTAACCAAAGGAATATGTAATACGATCAGTGATAAGACAAATAAAAACATTACAAACAAAATATCAGCCATACCTTTCCATGCAATAAACAGCATCATCTATCCTGACATGCTGTGTTCCTTCCTTTAAGGACTTTTGTTTCCTAAAGACTAAAAGCTCCAGAAAAGGGTTCATAGGGAATCAACATCAAGGTACTCAGAACCTCTCTAACCTATCTAGTGGTGCTCAGACCCTCTCTAACCTATCTAGCGGTGCTCAGACCCTCTCTAATCTATCTAGCGGTGCTCAGACCCTCTCTAATCTATCTAGCGGTACTCAGACCCTCTCTAACCTATCTAGCGGTGCTCAGACCCTCTCTAACCTATCTAGTGGTGCTCAGACCCTCTCTAACCTATCTAGCAGTGCTCAGACCCTCTCTAATCTATCTAGCGGTGCTCAGACCCTCTCTAATCTATCTAGCGGTACTCAGATCCTCTCTAACATATCTAGCGGTGCTCAGGCACTCTCTAACCTGGCTAGTGGTGCTCAGACCCTAGCTAGCGGTACTTAGACCCTCTAAACTATCTAGCGGTGCTCAGACCCTCTAATCTATCTAACGGTACTCAGACCCTCTCTAACCTATCTAGCGGTGCTCAGACCCTCTCTAACCTATCTAGCGATGTTCATGCCCTCTCTAACCTATCTAGCGGTACTCAGACCCTCTCTAACCTATCTAGCGGTGCTCAGACCCTCTCTAACCTATCTAGCGATGTTCATGCCCTCTCTAACCTATCTAGTGGTGCTCAGACCCTAGCTAGCGGTACTCAGACCCTCTAACGTAGCTAGTGGTACTCAGACCCTCTCTAACCTATCTAGTGGTTCTCAGGCCCTCTCTAACCTGGCTAGTGGTGCTCAGGCCCTCTCTAACCTAGCTAGTGATGCTCAGGCCCTCTCGTACCTAGCTAGTGGTGCTCAGACCCTCTCTAACCTAGCAACTGGTGCTCAGGCCCTCTCTAAGCTAGCTAGCGGTGCTCAGGCCCTCTCTAACCTGGCTAGTGGTGCTCAGGCCCTCTCTAACATAGCAACTGGTGCTCATGCCCTCTTTAACCTAGGTAGTGGTTCTCAGGCCCTCTCTAACCTGGCTAGTGGTGCTCAGACCCTCTCTAACCTAGCAACTGGTGCTCATGCCCTCTCTAAGCGAGCTAGTGGTGCTCAGACCCTCTCTAACGTAGCTAGTGGTGCTCAGGCCCTCTCTAACCTTGCTAGCAGTGCTCAGGCCCTCTCTAACCTAGCTAGTGGTGCTCAGGCCCTCTCTAACCTGGCTAGTGGTGCTCAGACCCTCTCTAACCTGGCAACTGCTGCTCATGCCCTCTCTAAGCTAGCTAGATGTGCCCAGAACCTCTCTAACCTAGAAAGTGGTGCTCAGGCCCTCTATAACCTGGCTAGCGGTGCTCAGACCCTCTCTAACCTAGATAGTGGTACTCAGGCCCTCTCTAACCTAGCTAGCCTCTCTAACCTAGCTAGTGGTGCTCAGGCCCTCTCTAACCTAGCTAGCGGTGCTCAGACCCTCTCTAACATGGCTAGTGGTGCTCAGGCCCTTTCTAACCTAACTAGCGGTGCTCAGACCCTCTCTAACATGGCTAAAGTGCTCAGGCCCTCTCTAACCTAGCTAGTGGTGCTCAGACCTTCTCTAACCTGGCTAGTGGTGCTCAGACCCTCTCTAACCAAACTAGTGGTGCTCAGGCCCTCTCTAACCTGGCTAGTGGTGTTCAGGCCCTCTCTAACCCAGCTAGTGGTGCTCAGGCCCTATCTAACCTATCTAGTGGTGCTCAGATCCTCTCTAACGTAGCTAGTGATGCTCAGGCCCTCTCTAACCTATCTAGTGGTGCTCAGACCCTTTCTAACGTATCTAGTGGTTTTCAGGCCCTCTCTAACCCAGCTAGTGGTGCTCAGGCCCTCTCTAACCTATCTAGTGGTGCTCAGATCCTCTCTAACGTAGCTAGTGGTGCTCAGGCCCTCTCTAACCTATCTAGTGGTGCTCAGGCCCTCTCTAACCTATCTAGTGGTGCTCAGACCCTCTCTAACGTATCTAGTGGTGCTCAGACCCTCTCTAACGTATCTAGTGGTGCTCAGACCCTTTCTAACATATCTAGTGGTGCTCAGACCCTCTCTAATCTAGCTAGTGGTGCTCAGGCCCTCTCTAACGTATCTAGTGGTGCTCAGACCCTCTCTAACCTATCTAGTGATGCTCAGATCCTCTCTAACCTAGCTAGTGGTGCTCAGGCCCTCTCTAACCTATCTAGTGGTGCTCAGATCCTCTCTAACCTAGCTAGTGGTGCTCAGGCCCTCTCTAACGTATCTAGTGGTGCTCAGACCCTCTCTAATCTAGCTAGTGGTTCTCAGGCCCTCTCTAACCTGGCTAGTGGTGATCAGGCCCTCTCTAACGTAGCTAGTGGTGCTCAGGCCCTCTCTAACCTAGCAACTGGTGCTCAGACCCTCTCTAACATAGCAACTGGTGCTCAGGCCCTCTCTAAGCTAGCTAGCGGTGCTCAGGCCCTCTCTAACCAGGCTAGTGGTGCTCAGGCCCTCTCTAACCTGGCTAGCGGTGCTCAGGCCCTCTCTAACCTAGCTAGCCTCTCTAACCTAGCTAGTGGTGCTCAGGCCCTCTCTAACCCAGCTAGCGGTGCTCATGCCCTCTCTAACATATCTAGTGGTGCTCAGACCCTCTCTAACCTATCTAGTGGTGCTCAGACCCTCTCTAACATATCTAGTGGTGCTCAGACCCTCTCTAACCTATGTAGTGGTGCTCAGACCCTCTCTAATCTAGCTAGTGGTGCTCAGGCCCTCTCTAAAGTATCTAGTGGTGCTCAGACCCTCTCTAATCTAGCTAGTGGTGCTCAGACCCTCTCTAACATATCTAGTGGTGCTCAGACCCTCTCTAACATATCTAGTGGTGCTCAGACCCTCTCTAATCTAGCTAGTGGTGCTCAGGCCCTCTCTAACGTATCTAGTGGTGCTCAGACCCTCTCTAACATATCTAGTGGTGCTCAGACCCTCTCTAACCTATCTAGTGGTGCTCAGACCCTCTCTAATCTAGCTAGTGGTGCTCAGACCCTCTCTAACGTATCTAGTGGTGCTCAGACCCTCTCTAACCTATGTAGTGGTGTTCAGACCCTCTCTAACATATCTAGCGGTGCTCAGACCCTCTCTAACATATCTAGTGGTGCTCAGACCCTCTCTAACCTATCTAGTGGTGCTCAGACCCTCTCTAACCTAGCTAGTGGTGCTCAGGCCCTCTCTAACCTGGCTAGTGGTGTTCAGGCCCTCTCTAACCCAGCTAGTGGTGCTCAGGCCCTCTCTAACCTATCTAGTGGTGCTCAGATCCTCTCTAACGTAGCTAGTGGTGCTCAGGCCCTCTCTAACCTATCTAGTGGTGCTCAGGCCCTCTCTAACCTATCTAGTGGTGCTCAGACCCTCTCTAACGTATCTAGTGGTGCTCAGACCCTCTCTAACGTATCTAGTGGTGCTCAGACCCTCTCTAACCTATCTAGTGATGCTCTAACCCTCTCTAACATATCTAGTGGTGCTCAGACCCTCTCTAACGTATCTAGTGGTGCTCAGGCCCTCTCTAACGTATCTAGTGGTGCTCAGACCCTCTCTAACCTATCTAGTGATGCTCAGATCCTCTCTAACCTAGCAACTGGTGCTCAGACCCTCTCTAACCTAGCAACTGGTGCTCAGGCCCTCTCTAAGCTAGCTAGCGGTGCTCAGGCCCTCTCTAACCTGGCTAGTGGTGCTCAGGCCCTCTCTAACCTGGCTAGCGGTGCTCAGGCCCTCTCTAACCTAGCTAGCCTCTCTAACCTAGCTAGTGGTGCTCAGGCCCTCTCTAACCTAGCTAGCGGTGCTCATGCCCTCTCTAACATATCTAGTGGTGCTCAGACCCTCTCTAACATATCTAGTGGTGCTCAGACCCTCTCTAACATATCTAGTGGTGCTCAGACCCTCTCTAACCTATGTAGTGGTGCTCAGACCCTCTCTAATCTAGCTAGTGGTGCTCAGGCCCTCTCTAAAGTATCTAGTGGTGCTCAGACCCTCTCTAATCTAGCTAGTGGTGCTCAGACCCTCTCTAACATATCTAGTGGTGCTCAGACCCTCTCTAACATATCTAGTGGTGCTCAGACCCTCTCTAATCTAGCTAGTGGTGCTCAGGCCCTCTCTAACCTATCTAGTGGTGCTCAGACCCTCTCTAACCTAGCTAGTGGTGCTCAGGCCCTCTCTAAAGTAGCTAGTGGTGTTCAGGCCCTCTCTAACCCAGCAAGTGGTGCTCAGGCCCTCTCTAACCTATCTAGGTGTGCTCAGATCCTCTCTAACGTAGATAGTGGTGCTCAGGCCCTCTCTAACCTAGCTAGCCTCTCTAACCTAGCTAGTGGTGCTCAGGCCCTCTCTAACCTAGCTAGCGGTGCTCATGCCCTCTCTAACATATCTAGTGGTGCTCAGACCCTCTCTAACCTATCTAGTGGTGCTCAGACCCTCTCTAACATATCTAGTGGTGCTCAGACCCTCTCTAACCTATGTAGTGGTGCTCAGACCCTCTCTAATCTAGCTAGTGGTGCTCAGGCCCTCTCTAAAGTATCTAGTGGTGCTCAGACCCTCTCTAATCTAGCTAGTGGTGCTCAGACCCTCTCTAACATATCTAGTGGTGCTCAGACCCTCTCTAACATATCTAGTGGTGCTCAGACCCTCTCTAATCTAGCTAGTGGTTCTCAGGCCCTCTCTAACCTGGCTAGTGGTGATCAGGCCCTCTCTAACGTAGCTAGTGGTGCTCAGGCCCTCTCTAACCTAGCAACTGGTGCTCAGACCCTCTCTAACATAGCAACTGGTGCTCAGGCCCTCTCTAAGCTAGCTAGCGGTGCTCAGGCCCTCTCTAACCAGGCTAGTGGTGCTCAGGCCCTCTCTAACCTGGCTAGCGGTGCTCAGGCCCTCTCTAACCTAGCTAGCCTCTCTAACCTAGCTAGTGGTGCTCAGGCCCTCTCTAACCTAGCTAGCGGTGCTCATGCCCTCTCTAACATATCTAGTGGTGCTCAGACCCTCTCTAACCTATCTAGTGGTGCTCAGACCCTCTCTAACATATCTAGTGGTGCTCAGACCCTCTCTAACCTATGTAGTGGTGCTCAGACCCTCTCTAATCTAGCTAGTGGTGCTCAGGCCCTCTCTAAAGTATCTAGTGGTGCTCAGACCCTCTCTAATCTAGCTAGTGGTGCTCAGACCCTCTCTAACATATCTAGTGGTGCTCAGACCCTCTCTAACATATCTAGTGGTGCTCAGACCCTCTCTAATCTAGCTAGTGGTGCTCAGGCCCTCTCTAACGTATCTAGTGGTGCTCAGACCCTCTCTAACATATCTAGTGGTGCTCAGACCCTCTCTAACCTATCTAGTGGTGCTCAGACCCTCTCTAATCTAGCTAGTGGTGCTCAGACCCTCTCTAACGTATCTAGTGGTGCTCAGACCCTCTCTAACCTATGTAGTGGTGTTCAGACCCTCTCTAACATATCTAGCGGTGCTCAGACCCTCTCTAACATATCTAGTGGTGCTCAGACCCTCTCTAACCTATCTAGTGGTGCTCAGACCCTCTCTAACCTAGCTAGTGGTGCTCAGGCCCTCTCTAACCTGGCTAGTGGTGTTCAGGCCCTCTCTAACCCAGCTAGTGGTGCTCAGGCCCTCTCTAACCTATCTAGTGGTGCTCAGATCCTCTCTAACGTAGCTAGTGGTGCTCAGGCCCTCTCTAACCTATCTAGTGGTGCTCAGGCCCTCTCTAACCTATCTAGTGGTGCTCAGACCCTCTCTAACGTATCTAGTGGTGCTCAGACCCTCTCTAACGTATCTAGTGGTGCTCAGACCCTCTCTAACCTATCTAGTGATGCTCTAACCCTCTCTAACATATCTAGTGGTGCTCAGACCCTCTCTAACGTATCTAGTGGTGCTCAGACCCTCTCTAACCTATCTAGTGATGCTCAGATCCTCTCTAACCTAGCTAGTGGTGCTCAGGCCCTCTCTAACCTATCTAGTGGTGCTCAGATCCTCTCTAACCTAGCTAGTGGTGCTCAGGCCCTCTCTAACGTATCTAGTGGTGCTCAGACCCTCTCTAACCTATCTAGTGATGCTCAGATCCTCTCTAACCTAGCAACTGGTGCTCAGACCCTCTCTAACCTAGCAACTGGTGCTCAGGCCCTCTCTAAGCTAGCTAGCGGTGCTCAGGCCCTCTCTAACCTGGCTAGCGGTGCTCAGGCCCTCTCTAACCTAGCTAGCCTCTCTAACCTAGCTAGTGGTGCTCAGGCCCTCTCTAACCTAGCTAGCGGTGCTCATGCCCTCTCTAACATATCTAGTGGTGCTCAGACCCTCTCTAACATATCTAGTGGTGCTCAGACCCTCTCTAACATATCTAGTGGTGCTCAGACCCTCTCTAACCTATGTAGTGGTGCTCAGACCCTCTCTAATCTAGCTAGTGGTGCTCAGGCCCTCTCTAAAGTATCTAGTGGTGCTCAGACCCTCTCTAATCTAGCTAGTGGTGCTCAGACCCTCTCTAACATATCTAGTGGTGCTCAGACCCTCTCTAACATATCTAGTGGTGCTCAGACCCTCTCTAATCTAGCTAGTGGTGCTCAGGCCCTCTCTAACCTATCTAGTGGTGCTCAGACCCTCTCTAACCTAGCTAGTGGTGCTCAGGCCCTCTCTAAAGTAGCTAGTGGTGTTCAGGCCCTCTCTAACCCAGCAAGTGGTGCTCAGGCCCTCTCTAACCTATCTAGGTGTGCTCAGATCCTCTCTAACGTAGCTAGTGGTGCTCAGGCCCTCTCTAACCTATCTAGTGGTGCTCAGGCCCTCTCTAACCTATCTAGTGGTGCTCAGACCCTCTCTAACGTATCTAGTGGTGCTCAGACCCTCTCTAATGTATCTAGTGGTGCTCAGACCCTCTCTAACCTATCTAGTGATGATCAGACCCTCTCTAACATATCTAGTGGTGCTCAGACCCTCTCTAACATATCTAGTGGTGCTCAGACCCTCTCTAATCTAGCTAGTGGTGCTCAGGCCCTCTCTAATGTATCTAGTGGTGCTCAGACCCTCTCTAACCTATCTAGTGATGCTCAGATCCTCTCTAACCTAGCTAGTGGTGCTCAGGCCCTCTCTAACCTATCTAGTGGTGCTCAGATCCTCTCTAACCTAGCTAGTGGTGCTCAGGCCCTCTCTAACGTATCTAGTGGTGCTCAGACCCTCTCTAACCTATCTAGCGGTTCTCAGGTCCTCTCTAACCTGGCTAGTGGTGCTCAGGCCCTCTCTAACGTAGCTAGTGGTGCTCAGGCCCTCTCTAACCTAGCAACTGGTGCTCAGGCCCTCTCTAAGCTAGCTAGCGGTGCTCAGGCCCTCTCTAACCTGGCTAGTGGTGCTCAGGCCCTCTCTAACCTGGCTAGCGGTGCTCAGGCCCTCTCTAACCTAGCTAGCCTCTCTAACCTAGCTAGTGGTGCTCAGGCCCTCTCTAACCTAGCTAGCGGTGCTCATGCCCTCTCTAACATATCTAGTGGTGCTCAGACCCTCTCTAACCTATCTAGTGGTGCTCAGACCCTCTCTAACATATCTAGTGGTGCTCAGACCCTCTCTAACCTATGTAGTGGTGCTCAGACCCTCTCTAATCTAGCTAGTGGTGCTCAGGCCCTCTCTAAAGTATCTAGTGGTGCTCAGACCCTCTCTAATCTAGCTAGGGGTGCTCAGACCCTCTCTAACATATCTAGTGGTGCTCAGACCCTCTCTAACATATCTAGTGGTGCTCAGACCCTCTCTAATCTAGCTAGTGGTGCTCAGGCCCTCTCTAACGTATCTAGTGGTGCTCAGACCCTCTCTAACATATCTAGTGGTGCTCAGACCCTCTCTAACCTATCTAGTGGTGCTCAGACCCTCTCTAATCTAGCTAGTGGTGCTCAGACCCTCTCTAACGTATCTAGTGGTGCTCAGACCCTCTCTAACCTATGTAGTGGTGTTCAGACCCTCTCTAACATATCTAGTGGTGCTCAGACCCTCTCTAACATATCTAGTGGTGCTCAGACCCTCTCTAACCTATCTAGTGGTGCTCAGACCCTCTCTAACCTAGCTAGTGGTGCTCAGACCCTCTCTAACCTAATTAGTGGTGCTCAGACCCTCTCTAACCTATGTAGTGGTGCTCAGACCCTCTCTAACATATCTAGTGGTGCTCAGACCCTCTCTAACATATCTAGTGGTGCTCAGACCCTCTCTAACCTATCTAGTGGTGCTCAGACCCTCTCTAACCTAGATAGTGGTGCTCAGGCCCTCTCTAACCTGGCTAGTGGTGTTCAGGCCCTCTCTAACCCAGCTAGTGGTGCTCAGGCCCTCTCTAACCTATCTAGTGGTGCTCAGATCCTCTCTAACGTAGCTAGTGGTGCTCAGGCCCTCTCTAACCTATCTAGTGGTGCTCAGGCCCTCTCTAACCTATCTAGTGGTGCTCAGACCCTCTCTAACGTATCTAGTGGTGCTCAGACCCTCTCTAACGTATCTAGTGGTGCTCAGACCCTCTCTAACGTATCTAGTGGTGCTCAGACCCTCTCTAACCTATCTAGTGATGCTCAGACCCTCTCTAACATATCTAGTGGTGCTCAGACCCTCTCTAATCTAGCTAGTGGTGCTCAGGCCTTCTCTAACGTATCTAGTGGTGCTCAGACCCTCTCTAACCTATCTAGTGATGCTCAGATCCTCTCTAACCTATCTAGTGGTGCTCAGGCCCTCTCTAACCTATCTAGTGGTGCTCAGATCCTCTCTAACTTAGCTAGTGGTGCTCAGGCCCTCTCTAACGTATCTAGTGGTGCTCAGACCCTCTCTGACCTATCTAGCGGTTCTCAGGCCCTCTCTAACCTGGCTAGTGGTGCTCAGGCCCTCTCTAACGTAGCTAGTGGTGCTCAGGCCCTCTCTAACCTAGCAACTGGTGCTCAGACCCTCTCTAACCTAGCAACTGGTGCTCAGGCCCTCTCTAAGCTAGCTAGCGGTGCTCAGGCCCTCTCTAACCTGGCTAGTGGTGCTCAGGCCCTCTCTAACCTGGCTAGCGGTGCTCAGGCCCTCTCTAACCTAGCTAGCCTCTCTAACCTAGCTAGTGGTGCTCAGGCCCTCTCTAACCTAGCTAGCGGTGCTCATGCCCTCTCTAACATATCTAGTGGTGCTCAGACCCTCTCTAACCTATCTAGTGGTGCTCAGACCCTCTCTAACATATCTAGTGGTGCTCAGACCCTCTCTAACCTATGTAGTGGTGCTCAGACCCTCTCTAATCTAGCTAGTGGTGCTCAGGCCCTCTCTAAAGTATCTAGTGGTGCTCAGACCCTCTCTAATCTAGCTAGTGGTGCTCAGACCCTCTCTAACATATCTAGTGGTGCTCAGACCCTCTCTAACATATCTAGTGGTGCTCAGACCCTCTCTAATCTAGCTAGTGGTGCTCAGGCCCTCTCTAACGTATCTAGTGGTGCTCAGACCCTCTCTAACATATCTAGTGGTGCTCAGACCCTCTCTAACCTATCTAGTGGTGCTCAGACCCTCTCTAATCTAGCTAGTGGTGCTCAGACCCTCTCTAACGTATCTAGTGGTGCTCAGACCCTCTCTAACCTATGTAGTGGTGCTCAGACCCTCTCTAACATATCTAGTGGTGCTCAGACCCTCTCTAACATATCTAGTGGTGCTCAGACCCTCTCTAACCTATCTAGTGGTGCTCAGACCCTCTCTAACCTAGCTAGTGGTGCTCAGACCCTCTCTAACCTAATTAGTGGTACTCAGACCCTCTCTAATCTAGCTAGTGATGCTCAGGCCCTCTCCAACCTATCTAGCTGTGCTCAGGCCCTCCATTATGTCTCCATTGCCTGAACCTGACCCTGGGAGCGCTCGGTGGCCAAATTTAGTTTGGAGGCGTGCCACCGTGGGAGAGCCGACAGGCACATTAATCAGCAGGAGTTTCCCCCCTCTCAGCCACCAGGTCAGACACAGAGCAGGACACACACACATCCGTGTGCACATACACACTCACATGTCTGTACGCACACACACACACACACACACACACACACACACACACACACACACACACACACACACACACACACACACACACACACACACACACACACACACACACACACACACACACACACACACAAACAAATGCTCTGTCAGAGCAAACACATAGACAGACACATCACCTCCACCACCCCTCCTGCACCCATCCCCACCCTCACACACACCTGGTCCTCCCGTCCCATCAGTCACACTCACTATCTCTCAGTTTTATCCACAGTCATCCCTCTCTCTGGTCTGTCTGTCTGCTCTGGAGGTTTTCATCAGCCTGCTGTCTGTCTCCTCAGACTCAGAGGTTAACCACAGACCACTAGTCCCGAGTCACCCCATCCTATGGGGTGGGGTCCACACACACACACACACACACACACACACACACACACACACACACACACACACACACACACACACACACACACACACACACACACACACACACACACACACACACACACACACACACACACACACACACACACACACACACACACACACACACACAGCACTAGGGAAGATGGATTGATAGAGCTGGATCTAAGTCTGCATGATAATCCCATAGTGGATGAGCAGGAGGATAAAAGTTGGAAAATATATGACATGTGTTATTGTCTCTGAAAGGAATATGGAGCGCTGTATGGCTGAATGCTCTCAGAATGTTTATTGGTTACACAGGGATTTGGTGCAATATTTCATAGACTGTACAGTGTTATGGAATGTGACAGCTACTTTATTCATATATGTATTATATGTTAATTACCTTGTCATCTGGAATGATTAAATTGTAATTAACACTCTGGAAGTGAAGGATTAGCTTGATAAGATACAGACTGAAAGCATTTGTTTTAGACATATCCCCATAGAAACGAGATGAAGCCAAAAGTGTTTTGTCTCAACCATATATGTATGCACTGTCATTGGGTTCATCGTCTATAATGCCGGAAAACACTTAGAGATAAATCCTACGATTCCGTTAGATTAATGAAGGTTACTAAAACCCCCAGATGTTTTCCGGTAATTAGAGCGTTTGTTTATCAGGGAAACAAGTCTCATCAAGAGCAAAACATTCCTCGTAATTATTCATCAGCTTAATCATTTGAGTGTAGCCACTTCATTTACCAGCCAATTCATCATGCTAATGTTATGCATAAATCTACATAATTACTTATTAAAATTATGCCTATTGGAATGGTGTTTGACACTAAGCTTAGGAGTACCAGAACATCATATTTATTGATTTACAAATAGGCTAGTTACGTTGAGATTACATGAAAACAGAAATATCATGCCTACAATACTGCATATCCAACAAAAATGATCTTAATCTATCCTCTAAAAGTAGATTAAAGTGAAATTGCATTCTAGCCAGAACGTCCTTCTTCGCATAATAGTTCTACTGATGTACTACTAATGATTTTCATGCAGTGCTGAAATGACCTCTTGAATGACATTATCACGATAGTGAGTAGATTACATCAGAAAACTCTAGCTTCACCCTGTATGCAGTAAGGAAGCTCTATTATCTTATCTAAAAAGATGAGTTCATCATACTATCATACCCACCACCCTCGCCCTACGCCAGGTACCCATGTTTATCCAATATCATCCAGAATTAGCTCTCATCGTCGGTATGCGACCTACAAGAGGTTGAACTTACAAAGAGTCCATCCATGATTAATTTTCATAGAAATTAATTTAGGTAAGGTTGCTGACCACGTTTCAATGAAAGTGAAGAGCTTTCAAGGGTCAGTATTCAAGCCGTTTGAGCCAGTAATGAAGGCTGAACCGAGTGAATCCAAAATGGCACCCCATTCCCCTAGATAGAGAACTACTTTTAACCTGGGCTCTGGTCAAAAGTAGTGCACTATCTAGGGAATAGCTTGCCATTTGAGACACACCCTAGCCTGGACAGCAGCTTTGAGTGCATCTTGTTTTAGGCTAGCAGAACATAGTCTAACTGGACAGCAGGCAGCAGAGTGTGCATTTTGTCTCGCCCCAGTTCATTTCCTTGTCAGAAATCAATTGAAGATCATAACGTAGGGTTTCCAGCTAGAGGTCATTCATAGTAGTGGTGTAAATATTTTATTCACACGTCACATCAGTAGCTCTTAAAGATGTGTGCTGGACCATGCTCTGTGTGTGTGTGTGCAGCCAGGTCACCCGTGGTACAAGTCAGTATTCATCGTCCATCCATGTCTGAGGACGTCAGGAGGTGACGTGGCAACCGACCACTAGGGGCAACAGTGAGCGCTGTAGGGTTCCGTTTTGCTAGGGCGTTGTGGACGGGGATGGTGGATGGACGTAAGCAAGTTCAAATTGAGCGATAGATAGTTGTTTTTGAGATTTTTGTTTTAAGCCTAACCGAAACCTTAACCCTTACCTTAACCATTTTGAGTTAATGCCTAAACTTAACCCTAACCTGGAACATTCAGAGTTAATGCCTAAACTGAACCTTAAACACTTCTAAATTTGACGTCGACAACAACTTCGAAATTTGACCCATAAGAAACACGGATGAAGGTCTATTTCTGACGTGAGACTGTGAGAGCTAGTTGGTGTGTGTGTGCGCTGAGTGCACCTCTCCTCCCTGGAAGTGACAGGGTCAGCTTTTAGCCCACTTCCGGCCCAGGTTAAATCAATTAAAATCTATTATTAATATGACAGCCATGTTGACCTCCTTAAAAGCCTTCAGGGTTTTAGAACCAGAGAGAGAAGGAACAAGCGTTGAACTTTGGCCCTGGAGTTTTAGTGTGAAGAAAAGGTGGAGGGATAAAAGTGACCTCATTTTTAGAACTTCAGAAGAGGCTTAGTCTATTGTTACTGACCACTTGTTTATGGTCAGGTTTTCACCATCAATACAATATTATTCAACCCTGGACACTGGTTTGCTTTTCTATTCTAAACGGTAGTTCATTTTTTCGATGAATGTAATTGATGACTCAGACACTCCACTCACCTGGTGTCCCAGGTCTGAATCAGACCCTGATTAGAGGAGAAGGATGAAAACCAGCAGTGTTGTGGCCCTCCAGGGCCATAGTCTAATATAAGCCCTACACAAACTGTAGTTGGAGGATGACAGTAGTAAGATTATGAGCACTCTGAAAGTCCTGACATTTGTCCTCTAAAGCAAGAACATACAGTACACGTCATTTCATGATCATATTTTGAGAACGTATCGGAAAGAGAAAAAGGGCATACCGCATCCTTCTACAATACAAACATACAGTACCTGCAAATATTCCGTCTACCACCACACTTGCAAATCATACCCACTCATACTCACTCAAAAGGCTTCCAATTATCCTGACAGTTCTGAACCATACAACACAAAATAACCTGTTGGTGTGTTGAATTCTCAGTCCTGCTTCAGAAGGACAGTGTGTTTTAGACAGATCATAGAGAGAGAGAGAGAGAGAGATAGAGAGAGAGAGAGAGAGAGAGAGAGAGAGAGAGAGAAGGGAGTCGTTAAGACCTGCTCACACATAATCACTTCGACCCGCCATCTCTCTGTCTCCCTCCATTCCTTCATCTCTCCATCCCCCCTGCACTAGATGAAAGACAGAGCCTTCTCAGGGACCAGCAGCATGCAGAAAGAAAATGATGGAGAGGCTGATAAAAAGAAAAAGAGAAAGGGGGAAAGGGGAAGATGAAAAGTGGTTTTGAAGTGGTTCTCAAGCATTAACCATCTCCCCCTGCTGACCCTCCAATTTAAGCAAACAATACCTTGACTCTGAGACTCACCATCTCAAATGGCACCCTCTTCCTTATGTAGTGCACTACTCTGATAGGTCTCTGTTCAAAAGTGCACTATATTGGGAATAGGGTGCCATTTGGAACACAGCCTCAAAAGACACAGCACGCTACTATGAGTAGATGGAGAGAAGCGAAGGAAAATAGGAGAAATGAGATGGGTGAATGGAAAAGGGAATATAATGTTAATTCATTTAAATAAGATAGGTCTTTTTTGTCTCTGTGTGTTCTCTCTTTATGGAATGGTATAGTATGTGCACATCTGTTTATGGGTTGGCTACGGTCATGGTATTAGATAGAAAACAGGATGTCTTCAATGGCTTATTCTGCGTGTGTGTGTGTGCGTGCGTGTGTGTGCATTCTGAGTGCACCTTCAGGGCAGTGTGATTCCTGTAAATGGACTCTGCTATCTTTTATGATGGCATAACATAACATGCACCCAATCACATGTCCACACACGCCTCCCCCACCGCCCTTAAGACATGGCTGGTACAGTACACACACACGCAAGCATGCACACACACACACACACACACACACACACACACACACACACACACACACACACACACACACACACACACACACACACACACACACACACACACACACACACACACACACACACACACACACCAGGGTGACCATTCATCCCAGACCATTTCTGCACAGCTCTTATATGGCTTCAGGGTTCTATTCTAAGAATGTCAAAGATGTTTTTACTCTTTGTATCTCTCGCCTTTCAGATACGTGAATGATGGCTCCCCTGGTATGTGTGTGTGTGCAGTGTGTGTGTATGTGTGTGAGTATGCGTAGGAATTGTCACGGCCATTCTCGACAGACTGAAATGTAACAAGGCCCCCAACCGAGGACGTAACAGTGAGACATTGTCATCAGGCAGCATCGTGTTAAGAGTTGGATTTCAGCTGTGGGCCTATTAACAGAGTGCAGTGGGACAGGGTTTCCCAAACTCGGTCCTGGCAATCCCAAGCCCCTCCTCCCTTGGAGCACTTTTTGTTGTTGCTCTGATTCAAATAATCAAAGCTTGATGATTTGTTGGTTATTTGAATCAGCTGTGTAGTGCTAAGGGGGAAAAAACTAAACATGCACCCAGGGGAGGCCCCAGGACCCAGTTTGGGAAACCCTGCAGTGTTCTGTTAGTAGTTTGATTACCTTGCATATATATAGAGAGAGCGACTTAGGTTGACTCAGGAATTATTTAAAAAACGTGCGTTTTCTTAGACACTTACCTAATATTAATTTCCAGTATTGAAAATTGAAATTACCTCATAATATCAACACTGTGTCTTTTTTGGTCAGCTGTGCTTGAAAGGCCCTCTCCACTTCCCTTCAGTAGAGTGAGCATGTTGTTCCTGTCTAATTGACACTAAGTCTATGGTTATTACCATGTCAACGCTGGATTACAGCCGTCTTTGAGCTCACAGAGTATGGTTGACTTAATTGGCCCCCTTCTACAGACCCTGTTTTCTTTTCCACTCTGTCGTTCTTTCGTTCTGTCGTTCTTTGGCCAGCCAGTGTCTGTGTGTGTGTGTGTGAGTGTGTGAGTGTGTGAGTGTTCCAAAGCCAAGTTGAACTGCTGTTAAAATTCCCTCACTCCCAGTAGCCTCTTTGGTTCAGAGGGCTAGACTGCTTGCGATTGGCCGGTCAGAGGGTAACGCTGCTTGGTGATTGGCCAGCGAGGCCCCCTGGCACACGGTGACAGTAATTAGCACACGCCAGCCATTAAGAAACACAAATTAGGCATGAGTCCTGCGTGGCACGCTGCCATCCCAGCCGAAGCCGTGCTTGTGTGTATGTATAGTTGTATTCCCTTGTGTGTGTATGTGTGTGTGTCTCTTTTTGTGTCTGAACGTGTGTGTGTGTGTGTGCACATGTGCTTGTTTGCATGAATGTGTCTAAATACATGTATGTGCCTGTGTGTGTGTGTGTGCACTCAGCCTCATTTCCCTCTCTGCCTGCTGGTCAATTTAAGCATTTGTAGAAAAGGGGCTAAGCTTTCCCCCACGGATCCAGCTTCCACAGCTTCCAATAGCAGAATTAAAGATGAGTTTTGATATGTGGAATTTTTTTTTTTAAACGCAGTCTTTTTGGAAGGCGGGGAGCCTGGCACACATACACACACACACACACACACACACACACACACACACACACACACACACACACACACACACACACACACACACACACACACACACACACACACACACACACACACACACATACACACACACACACAAACTACACATACACACACACACACACACACACACACACACTGGCTGCTAAATCTGCCCTGCTGTGCTCTCTTAATGAAAGATAAGAGGGGGTCCTCCACTACTGACACTGAGCCACGGACCCTCAGAGGACCATGCAACTCTGCTCGGCTTCTAATGGAGGCCATTTTGTGTCTGCGAGGGATCAGTTGCCTTCAAACAAATCTTGTTTTTGTGAAACCCTGCTGTCACATATTACATTTGGGATTTGGGGAGATTTTTTTCTCTTCAGCTATGTTGTTGAGATGACTTGTCTTTGATGTTTTACTCAGAGATCAACATGGTGTTTAGTCATGTCAAAGTGTTTGTTATGAAGTCAGAGAGAGAGAGAGAGAGAGAGACAGAGAGAGAGAGAGAGAGATGAACTCTCAACCTCAGCTCTCATTTATTCACTCTCTTAATCTTGTCTCAGCATGAGGCCGGACATTCCATCAAAATCCAGAATGTTCCAGAATATTTTAACTAATATTTTGAACCCGTTGTATAATTACAATTTAGGGATATGCATGTATTTTGATAATCGGACATGAAAACCATCAAAAAGATGTAACAGCCGGAACGTTACGGGGGAGAGACACCCCATCACTGACACCATGTACCTAATATAGCTCCTCTCTCTCTGCAGAGAGCAGGACCGCTACGGTAAGCAGCAGCAGCAGCAACAACACATGTAAACTACCGTTCTGTTTGTATTGAGTATGAGAGTAATCTGCCGGGACGCTGTCACCTCTTCTGCAGGTCATCACTCTTAATGCTGCATCTGGGTGTGTGTGATGGGTTTCAGAGTGTCTGTGTGTTTCAGTGTGTGTGTGTGTGTCATCGGTTCGGTGGTGGAAAACAGGGGTGTGTGTGTGTGTGTGTGTGTGGCGGGGAAAGCGATTCAGGGCCTATACATATGAAGCAGGAGCTCATACATAAACATAGCTCCAAGGCCTCGGGGCCAGGCAATCTAGGAGGCAAATTGCTCACCAGCCAGCCATGGAGGCCGCCTTGCTTATTATGCATAGGCTACTGTGACATGCTTTAAAGCCACTCCTAAAATGGGTGCCGGGTGGACTGACACTGCTTCAGTGTTACTGAATAAGGACACAGTGTGAGGATGTACCTTTGTGAGGATATTTCTGCTGGGAAATATGATATAGCCGCGGTGGAACATCACTTTATGTGGGTCGTCTGAGATATTGTAGTGTACGGTCATGAGCGAAGACGTGAAGGCTTTGTCATGATACAGAGTCCTGGGATCGTGTTACATGTGTGTGCCTGGCTTTTTTTGAGATCCTGAGCGGGAAGGTATGTAGTGCATCAAGTGCGTTTCGTCTGTGATTTGACCACAGAGGTGTTCTCAACCACTTTACTTGGAGAGTCCTGATAGTCCACGTGCAGATGGTCTATAGATAGTCACACTATCAACAAATGATCTGTTGATAAACAACTGCCCCGTAAGGTTACGGTTAGGTGTGAGGGTTAAGTTTAGGGCTATCCAAATAAAGTGTTACCCCACAATGTGTTGTTCCAGTATCTGATTTGCTTGACATGTAGACAATTCAAGCGTTGTACTGCATTTCAAACCGTATTGAAAACACTCATGGAACTAATCATCTCATTGTAAGCACTGACCTTCACTAAACTATTGATTGTAGAATTGCAAATGATCGGTATCAACGCAGCGGGATGGAAGTAACATAATACTAATCCAGAAAACAACACCCACAGCCAGCATCTCTACATACACTGCATTTCCAAACCCCCGGGCCCAGGGGGAGCTGTATTCAACCCTGAGGTTCAAGTTCAAGTTCAAAGTCATGGAACGGAGGTGCCGGGAACAAGGAATTGCCACCCACGAGCAGACCGCTGCCGACCCAAATGTACATGAGCCCTCCTAGATGAGATGGGCCTATGATCGTTCCTGTAGGGCTATTCAACCAGTTTTTTTTTACCCTGCATGAGGGAGGAACAGTGGATAGACAGACAGTAGCCTGTGTCACATTACAAAACACCCCAGAGGATCTTTCTCTCTCTCTCTCTCTCTCTCTCTCTCTCTTCCCTGTCTCCCCCTCTCTCTCTCTCTCTCTTCCCCTGTCTCCCCCTCTCTCTCTCTCCCTCTCTCTCTCTCTCTCTCTCTCTCTCTCTCTCTCTCTCTCTCTCTCTTCCCCTGTCTCCCCCTCTCTCTCTCTCTCTCTCTCTCTCTCTCTCTCTCTCTCTCTCTCTCTCTCTCTCTCTCTCTCTCTCTCTCTCCCTGCTCCCTCCCTCCCAGGCTATAATTATGCTAATAGTATGTATATAGCTGCGGCTCTCTCCCTCAGAGCGTTATGGAACGCTACTCAGGTTCCCTTTGCCTTTTCTCCTCCTGTAACAGTATTAGGAATCGCACTGAAAGAGGGGCGGGCGGCGAGGCGGGCGTAAAAAAGGGGACGGGATAGAGAGATAGTGGGGGTGGCAAATGCAACATGACCAGCGTGCTCCTCTGTCACGGTGCGGTGGCGGTGGCCATTGTCTGGCCAGGAGAAAAGAAGGGGCAGCCGGAGGAGAAGAAGAACAGTAATGGAGAGACCAAGAATGGGCTGTGCATATTAAACGACAAGCCATTCAGAGAGGATAGACAGACCTGGTGATGATGAAGAGGGGATGGAGGGAAATGGAGGGAAAATAGGATGAGATAAAGGGGAATTAAAGAGAGAGGAAGAGAGGGGATGAGAGAGTTCTGAATGAAATAAGTAATTAACGAGAAAGAACGAGAGAGGCCACGAAGAACTAGAAATGCGGAAAAAAGAGAGTGAGGAGAGATGTTTTGCATTCTATTCAAAAACGACAGCAGAAAATTGTTGGGGCTAAAGTTCTTAGTACAGCAGGTCAAACGGTCTTTAAAGAATCATGAAGCAGTTGATCAGACGCAACTGGAAAGAATCCTTTTTTCTACTTCTCCCCACAGCTTCATGCGCAGCTACAGAACTCTCAGTCTCATCACCCAAAAGCAGAGCACTATCCACAGGAGGTTGGTGGCAGCTTAATTGGGGAGGATGGGCTTGCGGTAAAGGCTGGAGCGGAATGGGTGGAATTGTATCAAATACATCAAACACGTGGTTTCACATGGCAAGTAGCCTAGCGGTTAACAGTGCTGGGCCATTAACCGAGTGGTCGCTGGTTTGAATCCCTGAGCCGGCAAGGTGGAAAAATCTGCCGCACCGGCAGCCCCTGCAACTCTCTGATTCAGAGGGATTGGTTTAAATGTGGAAGACACATTTCAGTTGAAAGCGTTTCAGTTGCCCAACTGACTAGGCATCACTTTTCCTTCCATGTGTTTGATGCCGTTCCATTCACGCCGTTCCAGACATTATTATGAGCCGTCCTCCCCTTAGCAGCCTCCTGTGGTACTATCACTTTCATAGAGCAACTATAGAGGAGTATCAGTATCAAGTTTCAGCTCTGGGCCTGAGAGGTGTCAACAGAGGTGGTCTGGGTGTGTGAGCCATCAGCCATCTCTCTCTGGTTCACAGCTATCATATGTGCTGCTGTCGTCCCCGGCCCGGCCCGGGCGGGCGTGCAGTGTGGTCACCATCTGTCCCTGTGTCACATCGAGGCAGAAGGGAACACACTCTTTCTCGCTGCTCTCTCTCTCTCGGTCTCTCTTCATTCTATCTCTTTCTTTTCCTCTGTCTCTCTCTCACTCACACTTTCTTTCCCTCTTTCTCTCACCCTCTCTCACCCTCTCTCTTTCTCTCCCCCTCCTATCTCCCTCTCCCTCTCACTCCTTTCCTTTCCTTCTCTCTCTCTCTCTCTCTCTCTCTCTCTCTCTCTCTCTCTCTCTCTCTCTCTCTCTCTCTCTCTCTCTCTCAGGGCAGGGTGCATATGGCCTCAGCAGGGCTATGAAGTTATCACTCTCTAAAAGAGACATACAAAGGAGGAAGTTTCTCAGGCAGAAAATGGAAAAACAGCAGATCCTCTCAAATAGAAGGGGGATGCGAGACAATGTTGATATCTGTACTATTTCTACCCCCTAAGAGCAGATGTGTTAGATGTTCTATGTTGTTGTAAGGCGTTTGAATTCCTAAAAAGTATCATGAATGCTATGGTTTTCCTTCCTTCATAAAAGAAGAGAGCGACATTGCAGCACCCCTTGAGACCAGTATGTGGCAGTGTGTCACAGTACAGAACAGTCACTTGAGTACATCTCCACATCAGTGTGTGTGTTTGTGTGTGTGCGCTCTGTAGACCTCTGTAGAAGAGAGAGAGAGGGAAGGGGATACCTAGTCACTTGCACAACTGGATGCATTTAACCCAACCCCTCTGAATCAGTTGTTGTGGACGTTAAGTGCCTTGCTCAAGGGCAGAACGGCAGATTCTTTCACCTTGCCTGCGAAGGGATTCTAACAAGCAACTGTTCGGTTACTGTCCCAACGCTGTAACCGCTAGGCTATAAGCCCAGAGAGGGAGAGAGAGGAGGAGAACCGAGCAGAGCGCAGCGGCACACAGACGCAGCTCAGCCAAAAAGCCATAATATTGTCATTAAGGAATTCAACAGATGAATTGCTCTAAATACCTGGAAATGTCTAAGATCTAGTGGCTGTAGGTTGTCATTTCCTCTCTGGGTCCTAAGCACTAAACCCTCTGTGTTGATCTTGGCTGTTCTCTCGCTGGACCGGAGTGTATCACATGGACACTGATACCTTCCACAGGGATCCCCCCGAGCAGCTAGACCCCATAACGTATCAATGGTAACTAAACCTGGAGAGGCTGTAGGCTGGCCTGGCTAGAGGGGTGAAACACACTGTGTCTTTAGCTCAGGGCACCTTATGTTTCTCCAGGGAGGGATGACATAATGTGCTAATGAATAAGGGGAGAATTGCTAGCTAGAATGTGCCCTTTCTTTGCTAGCTATTGGCTGTTAGCGCTAAAAGACTATTCCCCTCTCTCTAATGTAGCCGTTAGCTGTTTAGATATTAGCGATTAGCCGCTAGCGCTAACCCCCAGTCCAGATCTACCCCCAACGCCTCATTCATGTCACATTCCCAACTCATGACCTCATAGAGGATGTATGCATTAACCAGATGTGGATATGAGGGTCTTGAAACAGGAGAGGACAGGACTAGCTATAGCTGGCCTTCTTTGGCCTTGAAGTAGGGGCCCCTGCTGTCCTTACACTGAGAGTGGAGGGATGAATAGGAGAGATATGAGAGGGTCACCTAGATGAAGCCACCGCGTTGATGGACAGATAGCGCTTTCTTTGATGACATATTGATGCATTCGGTTTGAGATATGTGATATGCATGACTCCTAATGAAGGGTGCTGTACCGGCAGCTTTGGTTTGAGCGAGAGCAAAATGGCTTTCTGGCTTCCTCCTCTTGCATTTGTTTTCGTTCCTTCTTAGTCTATCTATCATTGTTTTCCATGTGTCTCTACAAGCTTAAGTCAAAGAAAAACACAAACACTAATAAAAAGATAATCTAGGTAATGTCCACCGAACACACACACACACACACACACACACACACATAAATCTCTTCTCAACTACAGCACGTGTATTCCTTTTTCAGCTTTCTTTACCTGACATGGCAATCTAATGATGAGCCAGACCCATTATCAGTGAGAGTTAGAAGCCCAACGTTGTGTCTGCGTAGAACCAACACCATCCCTCTATGTCAGAAGTGGGTAATATCCCGGCGGTTCAAGAACTGGGAAACGTCCGGAGGTGCAAAGGAATGATGTCATTAATTTTCCTGGGGCAATCTTTTCCCTGCTCCGGAATATATGAGAGAGAGACAGAGAGAGAGAGAGAGAGAGAGAGAGAGAGAGAGAGAGAGAGAGAGAGAGAGAGAGTAAGAGAGAGAGAGAGAGAGAGAGAGAACGTGGAGAGAGAGAGAGAACGTGGAGAGCGAGGCCCTATTTGCATGCTGCATGCGTTACCAGGTGGCTCTGTCCACCAGGGTACAAATTTCCTGACAACAAGGTAGGAGAGAATAGAACGAGCTGTTCTGCTGCCCTCCCTCCCATCCCTTCCTCTGCGTCTCTCCACCCCTCCATCCCTCCCTTCCTCCCTTCCTCCGAGTCTCTCCACCCCTCCATCCCTCCCGCCCTTCTTTAACTGTCGTCAAAGCCTGGAAAATGTCAAAACATTGGCGTACAAGATCATGCACAGCTAGGCTGCTACTGTTAGATATAAGCATGTTTTCTAAGAGAAAATGGACTCTGGAATTGTGATTTACCCATGACATGTTACTCTGAAAGCACCAAACATCACATCTTTGGTCCTTTAAAGATTCGAGGAGTCTTTTTAACACTTTTTGAACCCTTTCAAATGAACCCTCTTCCCCCTCTTTTAAGGTGCTCCTCCCTCAACCTTCAACCCTCAACTATAAACCCTCTAACCTCTCTACCTCTCCATTAACCACAGATGCTTCAGGCCAAGGCCAGGGTCTTCACCGTGACATGGGGGGGAAAGAGAAGAGAAGGTGGGACAAAGATGAAAAGTGCAGAACCATGAATGGAGGGCTTAAACTTTTCAGACTGGACCTGAAAGCTGAACGCTGGGAGCTATGTGTCTGTCTGGGCTGGCCGGGCCCCTCTAGCCCCCTCTCTGGCCCCCCTGACCCCTGGGGGTAATGACATTGTCTGGTGTCAGTCACCCTGGAACTAGACCTAGCCGCTGATACACATGCATTGTTCTCCACCACTCTCTTTTTAAGAGGACAGGAAGAAAGCGTCTAGATCGAGGGGTAAGACAGGGTTGTCCCTCGCGCCTCTTCTAATGCTTGACGTACAAAGACCAAGGTCATCAAAGGGAATGGTGTTTGTGAGAGAGTGTCAGTTGGGTGCTGGTTTAGGGGGAGCATTATTTGTTGTTTTAGTATTGTACTGTTAGACATTTACTGCATTGCTGGAGCTAGAAACACAAGCAGTTCGCTGCTCCTGCTTTAACAGCTGCTGTGTACGCGACAAATAAACTCTGATTTGATTTGGATTGTGTCTGTGTAACTCGTCCTTAGCCAACGCTGTGAGTCTCAGTCTGAAGCCTTTGTCACCTCCTTGTTCACTTACCCCACATTCTCCCCTCCACCATCATTGATCGGCCCCTTCAATTAACGGGTGAATTTGCCCGCAATCAATTCCTGTTCTACCTTCCCCCTTCCTCATTCTTGTCTGTTCATCCCCCTTCTTTTTAATTTTACCCCTTGTGTCTTCCACACTCTCTCTCTCTCTCTCTCTCTCTCTCTCTCTCTCTCTCTCTCTCTCTCTCTCTCTCTCTCTCTCTCTCTCTCTCTCTCTCTCACACACACCCCCAGGTCTCAAGAGGTCACGGCCTAGAAGGATTTCGTAAACTCTCTCTCTCGTTCTCTCGCTGTAGAGAAATCAATACTTTCTCAACAAGCCTTGAGAGGCTTCTGCACTTATCCTGTATGATCTTTGGTGGTAAAGGCTAGCAGCATCCAGCTCCTTGGTTCGCTAAAACCTCTCGGGTGGCTCGCTGAGACAGTCAGAAGAAAGAGAGAGCGATGGACGTTGGAGAAGGGGAAATAGTGGGATGGAGGGAGGGGGAGGGAGGAGAAAGGAGAAGGAGGGAGGGGTCCGGGGGCTTTTAGAAAGAGGGATTTGCTCATGATCTGCATCTGATTAGAGGGGCGAGGGGGGCGAGCAGTGTCCTTCACCCCGATGCTCCCCTGTCCCGCTATTATAGAGCCATGGCACACTGAGATCCATCATCGTCTCCTCGGCCGACCTGCCTGGCTCAGCCCTGCACAGGGAGTTATTCGACTGGCTCCCTGCTCACTATGCAGTCTATTCTAAATACATACTATTACTCTACATACACCACCAAGGTCCTATTCTACATAGGACTTCACTACAGTATACTGTACACCACCAAGGTCCTATACGACTTCACTACAGTGTACTGTACAGCACACACAGGTTCTCTTCTTCTCCACATTATTAGTCTACATATTGGTCTACACACAGGGATTCATTTTAGGGCTGTTGCTGAGATGACTGTCTTAGAGTATAGGAAAAAGGTGTAAGGAAGTTTAATTTACTGTAGGGGTGATTAAAATAAATAACGTTTTTATTTCCTGTACATTAGTTGGCAAATAATTTATTTGCAATTCTGATGTACGTCATTTTCAATCGGAGGGTGGACCATTAGTATCATTTGCCAATCGCTGCACGACTTCTTCTTCAAGTTCCAAGTACACCAAAGTCTAGACCAACTTGACAAGGCAGTTGACGTATTACTAAGTACATTTTCTATTCCAGCCGTTAAGTCTAGCCAGATCTGTGGTGCTTCAGATTCGTAAAGTGGCATGCAGAGCTCAGGACAACATGTGCTGCAGACATCAATCTTACATTTCCAGCCCCAATACCATCGTGAGTAACCTTGGTTTGGGAATGACATCTATTTGCTGGCTGGCTGCACACGTCTCCACGCAAATTGTATGGGCCCATTTAATTTGTTTTTATGCACGTTTAGTCAAGAATGCAATGCTGTGCACGTTAGCGCGTGGCGGCGGTGGCGCGGGGAGAACTAGCCGCCAACCCGGATGGTTGGGCTGTGTCCCAATGACAGAGGGAAAACAGGACGATGGAAGATGATTGTTCTGTCGGTTGTGTTGATGTATGAATAGAGAGATCTCTGGATGTGTCCTAGGGAGAGCTCAGGGCTGCCAGAGAGACTCATGGGATAGATACACTGTAGTGTAGGTCGCAGACAGAGGGCCGCGATGACATGCGGGTGACAAGAAACCTGAAGTCGAAAGGGTGGTAGAACAGCAGCACCTTGTCACCTTTCGGTCACTGGTCACAGGTCAAACTGGACTGTAAATAGAGTGTGTTTCCTTTCCCTTATTGCTGTCAATTATATAATGCACTATACTCCACCAGTCATCCTTATATGGTCCTATGACATGCTTCTTGTCAAGAGAGTTCCAATGTGTCAGTTTAAACAAACACACATTTTCTCAAGTCATAAAAATTGCAACTATCTGTACTGTACAGCACACACAGCACACACTCCCGTCCCACACGTTAAAGCACGTAACCCCTTGACATGAAATGACCCGTTCGTTACAGTACATGGGATAATAACGTACAGTACAGTCCATGTTAGTCTTTATCTCGTGGAGCACTATAGCTGGTTGTTCTTTAACATGTTCCCCTCTTGTCTTCTCAGCACACTTGACACACATTAACAGCGGAGGGCATGAAAGACCTTCATTCTTCTCTATGGCCATTCACTTTCCACTGAGACATTTAACGTAGACAAGCCGTCCGTATAGAATCACTTTACAACCTTTCCATTTCCACGAGCTGCCTTCCTCTCCGAAGATGTGCAGTGACAGTGACAGAACGAAGGTAAAGAAACTGTATCCACTTTGCAAAAGGTGTCAAAGCACAACTTGGCATTTTGATCATGTTCTAACTAAACACAATGGCCAAAGTGAATAGAAATAAAAGCAAAGATCCTGACTTTAAAACACAATTCAACTCTAACTGACAGTGTCATACCGAACCATAGATTTAATCCAAACAAACTACAAGGTAATATGTCTCCTTCTTTCTTTCTCCCTTCACTTCCCAGCTCCCAAACCCCTGTACTGTTACTCCTCAGTGAGAAAACATCACACGTTGTCCACAAATGAAAGGGAAATGTGACAATGAAGAATATAGAGACCAAGGTAAGGTTATGGAGGAGTGTAATTGATTTGGAACAAAAGTGCTCTCTTGTCCTTGAGTGCTGAATTCCACATGTTCTTTAGCTCTTTGACGGACAGTCTGTAAGACACGTGCACACGCACGCACGCCCACGCACGCACATACATGCACTCGCACATCGCCTCTTGCCCAACACTGGCCTAAGGGAACTAGCCGAGTGTGACTTTCTGGTATCGCTTGATTGAAAGTGGAAATAGAGATATGAAAGCCAAGCGCATGCTATTGCCCCTGGGTAGATTGAGGATCGTCATTCGAGCATCATCTCAGAATATGACCAAAATATAACATATCTAATATCTGTTATGCTCATAGCTCATAGCTGTTTTAGAGGAGCAACAGAACTCAGTCCATGTTTGCCTCTGGTGTTAAAACTTAGAGAGAGAGACCAGGCCTACATCCCAAAATGGCCCCCTATTCCCTACACAGTCAAATGAAGTGCACCGCATAGGGGATAGGGTGCTATTTGGGACGCAGCCCAGGTCACGTTTAGATGCCAGCAACTGAAGACAGTCTGATGGAGTTATGGTTCATATAGCCAATATTATATCCACTGTCCTTAGATCAGTATGATAGTTGAGTACAGCACATTACTTGTAGGCCAGTAGAGGAAGGATAAATCTGAACAAAGAGATTCTGAAGTGAAATGTTGCGTAATATGACTGATTGTATAATACATTGACGCATGAGCACATTCATCAATTGAAATAGATGAATAAACAAGAAGGAGATTGATCAAACTAGAACATGATCCTACTACATCACCTCATACCATAATGATAACATTTAAAATAGTACTGTACATAAAGTACATATAACTGTAATCCATCCATATACTGTATAGTCTGTATAGAAATAAACTGATAAACAAATGAATAAATCAAGTAGGGAAAAACAATATAAAACAACATGCGGTTGTTCTCTAGGTTTTATTGAGAGGCAGAGGGAGTGCTGTTTGACCGTAATGTTGACCTGAGGCTTACGCATGCTCTCTCTTCACCTGCATCACTCTGGGGTCATGGCAAGCTCTCTCTCTCTCTCTCATCGAGCTCACGTGCCCGTGAATCATGCTCTTCCCTCACTCATCTATCCCTCCATCAGCCTGCTGTCCCCAGGGGGAGTAGACAGAAGCTGGGTTGACTAAATCCCATGTAGAGCAGACTCATGTAGGTGGAAGGTCTGAGTGCATCATTTTTCATGCTGGTCACTTGTGGGAAACAAACCCACAACCCTGGTGTTGAAAGCTCCATGCTCTACCAACAGAGCCACAGGAGACCAACACGCTCATGTGTTGTTTACGTGTGTAGCGGGAAATTGGTGACCCGGACCGTGATACTGAAATGATCATTAGACTTATACATGTACTCTACATGCATTGTATCTACATCACGTTCTAATGATTAAAGCTGTGTGTGTGTGTGTGGGCGTGCGTGCGTGCCTGCATGCAGACGTGAGTGCATAATTTGCCTGCATGCGCTCCTGCAAGCCTAAAAACCTGCATATGCACGGGTGTGTGTGCTTTTCAAAACCCCAGTCCATCCATGCCTGGACAAACAGCAGAGCACTCTACTCTCCTCCCTCTCTCCCTCCCTCTTCATCTGGGTCAAGGCAGCCGGGGGTAATGGGAAAAGCCTGAGGCGTATCTGCCAGGCAAATGATCTGATGAAATTATTAAAGTGTGTTTTCACTCGCTGGAGGAGGGGCCAAAAGGGCTGAGGGGAGGTGGGCGATCAGATGGAAGGTGTGTGTGTGCACGTGTGCACGCGCGTGTCTGTTAGGGGTTAGGTTAGCCTCCCCCCAGAGGTCTTCAGGAAGAGGGGAGGAAATGAGGAGGGGAGGAGGAGCAGAAGCAGAGGAGCTGCAGCAGGACGGTGGGAGAAGTGTGAATTAGACACCTGGTTAACACCCCCAACGCTCACACACACTCTTCCTAATGTGACCAGGCTACATGCATCAACCACTGATATTTCCTGTTGCTATGAGCAGACTACTGAGGTGGCTGTGGTGTGCTGCCTGTAAGTATACCACTGATAGGCTGGTCATGTAGCTACTACATGAGAATAGATGTAGCATATTCAGAATGGTCACTGTTAGGTTGTATTGCATATGGTTATAGGGACAAACTGGAGTCGCAATTCAACAGCTCAGACACGAGACGTATGTGGCAGGGTCTACAGGCAAATACGGACTACAAAAAGAAAAGCAGCCACATCACGGACACCGACGTCTTGCTGCCAGACAAACTGAACACCTTCTTTGCCCGCTTTGAGGAGAATATAGATGTGGCTACCAAGGACTGCGGGCCCCCCCTCTCCTTCTCAGTGGCTGACGTGAGTAAGACATTTAAACTTGTTAACCCTCGCAAGGTTGCTGGCTCCGACCGCATCCCTAGCCGTGTCCTCAGAGCATGCGCAGACCAGCTGGCTGGTGTGTTTACAGACATATTCAATCTCTCCCTATCCCAGTCTGCTGTCCCCACATACTTCAAGATGGCCACCATTGTTCCTGTACCAAAGAAGGCAAAGATAACTGAACTAAATGACTATCGCCATGTATCACTCACTTCTGTCGTCATGAAGTGCTTTGAGAGACTAGTCAAGGATCATATCATCTCCACCTTACCTGCCACCCTAGACCCACTTTAGTTTGCATACTGCCCCAACAGGTCCACAGACGATGCGATCGCCATCCCACTGCACATTGCCCAATCCCATCTGGACAAGAAGAATACCTATGTAAGATACTGTTCATTGACTACAGCTCAGCATTCAACACCATAGTACCCTCCAAGCTCATCATTAAGCTTAAGGCCCTGGGTCTCAACCCTGCCCTGTGCAATTGGGTCCTGGACTTTCTGATGGCCGCCCCCCAGGTGGTGAAGTTAGGAAATAACATCTCCACAACGCTGATCCTCAACATTGGGGCCCCACAAGGGTGTGTGCTCAGCCCCCTCCTGTACTCCCTGTGCACCCATGACTGCGTGGCAATGCACGCCTACAACTTAAACATCAAGTTTGCAGACGACACAACAGTAGTGGGCTTGATTACCAACAACGTCAAGACAGCCTACAGGGAGGAGGTGAGGGCACTCGGAGTGTGGTGTCAGGAAAACAACCTCTCACTCAACATCAACAAAACAAAGGAGAGCCCTCCACTATCCGGAGCCGGAGCCCTCCACTATCCACATCGATGGGACTGTAGTGGAGAAGGTGGAAAGTTTTAAGTTCCTCGGCATACACATCACGGTCAAACTGAAATGGTCCACCCACACAGACAGTGTGGTGAAGAAGGCGCAACAGCACCTCTTCAACCTCAGGAGGCTGAAGAAATGTGGCTTGTCACCTAAAACCCTCACAAACTTTGACAGATGCACAATTGAGAGCATCCTGTTGGGCTGTATCCCCGCCTGGTACGGCAACTGCACTGCCATTAACTGCAAGGCTCTTTAGAGGGTGGTGTGGTCTGCACAATATATCACCTGGGGCAAACTACCTGCCCTCCAGTACATCTACAGCACAGGAAGGCCAAAAATATCCTTACGGACAACAACCACCCAAGCCACTGCCTGTTCACCCCGCTACCATCCAGAAGGCGAGGTCAGTACAGGTGCATCAAAGCTGGGACTGAGAGACTGAAAAACAGTTTCTAGCTCAAGGCCATCAGACTGTTAAACAGCCATCACTAACACAGAGAGGCTGCTGCCTACATACAGACTCAATCATTGGCCACTTTAATAAATGGATCACTAGTCACTTTAAATAATGCCACCTTAATAATGTTTACATATCTTACATTACTCATCTCATATGAATATACTGTATTTTATACCATC